>CM055437.1:7169905-7276682 GCA_029228465.1 Salix viminalis
TTAACATAAACCCTAAGATCTTGAACCGCATGATAATCACAATAAGATTTCGATATAAGAAGGATTAAGAATTACCTCCGCTCATCATGGTACATGAGGAGATTCTTGATCCTCGCTGCCAATCCTCGCTATCGATTGGTGTTGAACTTTGGTTGAAGAAAAGCTTTAGTGAAGAGTTTCGGTTTCTCTCCTCGCCTATAAACCCTAATGTGTTGATAATTACGGCTAGCTTTTGTGATGGACAAAAGTCTATATTTATAGGTGGAGAGAGGACCGAAATTCCAATTAGGGTTTTCTTTCAATCTCAACCGGCCCATCAAGGTAGTGATTGATATGGAATGTAACTCCTTAATTAAAACCCCGATTTTGTAGAAAATAGCATGTATCCTATGAAAACGAAATTCCTATAATGACCACAATTTCGAAAGGGAAGGACTTGTGGTCCAAGTAAAGGACCTAAAAGTAATTTCCTTACAGCCTCCCACTTGGTCGATAGGGAAGATCCATTAGTGTTTTCATATAGGAGTCATAAGGCTGCGCTACATGCTAATCTCTTCTTTAGTCGGTTATCATAAGTGTCTTGGCTAATCCGGTTGTCAATGGGAGTCATGGCGCACACATCATTCTACAACATGATTCCTTCCATGTACCACATCGCTGACAACTTTCATAACTAGACCATAAGAGGAGATTTGCATAATGGTCCCATAATGTCTTTTGTTACAAGATCTGCTTTCTAGTAGCATTCATCCAATCATAAATATGTACACAATGGATAAATGTAAAGAATATATAGCAGATGTAGCAATAAATTAAGAGCTCAATAAATGTCAAGTACAAGTACATGATAAAGAGCAGATAAATGATAACTAGGAACTATCTTCAAGACCCATACTTTGAGTATGTCCCTGAAAGGTCTTTGGAGGTAGTCCTTTTGTGAATATGTCTGCAACCATGAGATCTGTTCTTGTATGCTCAATGACAATTTTCTTTAGTCTAACATCCTGCTTCAGTGATAGATATTTAAGGTCCATGTGTTTTGCTCCCTTAGATATCCTGTCATGCTTGGAGAAGAAAGTTGCAGCTTCATTGTCACAGTACAGAGTTAGTGGCTTAGAGATGAAACTCAGAGCTCCAAACTCAGAGACAAAATTACGCAACCACGCTCCCTGAATTGCAGCCTCATAACATGCCACGTACTCAGCCTCCATGGTGGATGTGTAAAGCAACTCGGATTTCTGGCTTTTCCATGATATTGCACCTCCAGATAAGAGATACACATAGCCAAGAGTGCAGTGTCTAGTGTCAGGACATCCTCCAAAATCTGAATCTGAATAACCAGTCACCTGTAGGTGTCCTGATTTTCTATATGTGAGCATGTAGTTCCGTGTTCCCTTTAGGTATCTCAGTACTTTCTTTGCAGCTTTCCAATGAGCTATCCCTGGATTACTTTGAAATCTACCCAACATGCCAACAGCATGACTAATGTCAGGCCTCGTACAGACCTGTGCATACATCAAACTCCCTACGAGAGAAGCATAAGGATATTGTGCCATTTCCTTACGTTCCAACTCGTTCTGTGGACACTGCGTAAGATCAAGCTTATCTCCTTTATGCAGTGGAACAGGACTAGAGGAACATGTCATCATGCCAAATCTCTCTAGAACTTTGTCAATATATGCCTTTTGAGACAATCCCAAAATACCAAGTGACCTATCACGGAATATCTCTATTCCTATCACATAGGATGCCTCGCCCATATCTTTCATTTCAAAGTTCTTAAAGAGATAAGTCTTGGTTTCATGTAATAAACCAAGGTCACTGCTGGCTAATAAGATGTCATCAACATACAGAACTAAAAATATGAACTTGCTCCCACTGATCTTAAGGTATATGCAAGGGTCAACGATATTTTCTTTGAAACCAAATTCAGTAATAATTTCATCGAACTTTAGATACCATTGCCTGGAAGCTTGTTTCAGTCCATATAGTGATTTCTTAAGTTTGCAGACCATGTCTTCCTGACCTTCAATTATGAAGCCTTCAGGTTGACGCATGTAGACTTCCTCTTGCAAGTCTCCATTAAGAAAGGCGGTTTTGACGTCCATTTGATGTAACTCAAGGTCATAATGAGCTACTAACGCCATGATAATTCTAAGTGAGTCTTTTCTGGACACAGGAGAAAAAGTCTCAGTATAATCAATACCTTCTTTCTGATTGAAACCTTTGGCAACAAGTCTGGCTTTATGTCGTTCAATATTGCCTTTGCAATCGCGCTTGGTCTTAAAAACCCACTTACAGCCAACTGCTTTGTGTCCTGGAGGCAATTGAACTACTTCCCATACTTGATTTTCTGCCATAGATTTCAATTCATCCTTCATGGCATCGATCCATTTATTAGAATTAACATCTTTAATGGCTTGTGAATAAGAAACCGGGTCTTTCATTGTCCCATCTTCAGATTCTACGTGGTAAAGCATATAATCATTGGAAATAGCGGATCTCCTTTGTCTTTGAGACCTTCTTAATGCCGGTTCCGCTGGTGTTGCATCCATAGGTTCATTGGCAATAATCTCATTATGGAGTTGTGGATTATTCATTGGGTGTTCCTCATTGTTGAATGGTTCAACAATGGGAGGGTTCCCATCTTTCGAAATAGAGGGTAAAGGAACATGTACCCTTATTTCCTGAATGATCACATCTTGAACTTTATTACTCCCACTGATTTCGCCATTCTCGTAGAATCTGGCATTACCAGTTTCAACAATTCTCGTACTATGGTTAGGACAATAAATCCTATATCCTTTGGACTTATCTGGGTAACCTATAAAGTAACCACTGATCGTTTTAAAGTCCAATTTCTTTTCTTGTGGATTGTAGATTCTAGCTTCAACTGGGCAACCCCAAACTTGGAGATGTCTTAAACTAGGTTTCCATCCTTTCCACAGTTCAAAAGGTGTCTTTGGAACTGCCTTACTAGGAACCCTGTTCAAGATGTAAACAGCTGTGCGTAGAGCATCCATCCATAATGATATAGGTAAATTGGCATGACTCATCATGGATCTAACCATTTCCATATATGTACGATTTCGCCTTTCAGCTACACCATTTTGCCATGGAGATCCAGGCGTTGTGTATTGGGCAACAATTCCAAGCTTTTGGAGAAGTTTTGCAAAAGGTCCAGGATGTTGTCCTGTTTCATCATACCTTCCGTAAAATTCACCACCTCTATCTGACCTTATGATTTTCACTTTTCTATCTAGTTGCCTTTCGACTTCAGTAATGAACACTTGTACAGCATCCACTGACTGAGATTTATCATGCAACAAGTATAGATAACAGTAACGTGAGTAATCATCAATAAAGGTAATGAAATACTTCTCTCCCCCAAAAGTTGGAACGTCAAAAGGTCCGCAAATATCTGTATGTATTATTTCAAGAAGCTGGGTACTTCTTGTGGCTCCTTTCTTTGTGTGTTTTGTTGTTTTTCCTTTAATACAATCCACACAAGCTTTATGATTAGTAAAGTCTAGATCCGGAAGGACACCATCTTTTACTAATCTTTTGATCCTTTCACTGGATATGTGACCCAGCCTTTTATGCCACAAGAAATAGGAGTCGTTTTTAGACGACTTACGCTTTGTTTCTACATTAGAATGCAGGGTAAGATGGGTTTCAGCAAATTGTTTAAGATGGAATTTGTATAAACCATCAATTAAAAATCCCCGAACCAATAAGTTCAGTAATTCTTAAATAAACTGAATTTACCATTTCCAACTTGAAACGAATAACCAATTTTATCAAGTGCACTTACGGAAACTAAATTACGGGAAATAGACGGAACATAAAGAGTTTGACATAAGTCTAACTGAAAACCGCTATCTAAAACAAGACGAAAGGTTCCAATAGCTTCAACTGGAGCTTTGTCTTGATTTCCCATAAATAAGAAGTTCTCACTTGGGTTTATGGTTTGGGTCGTAAGGAATCCCTGCATTGTGTTAGAAACATGAACGTTAGCACCAGTGTCAATCCACCAAGTATTGGAAGAAACATAAGTAAGATTTGATTCGAAATAACTTACGAAACCCATAGGGTTACCTTTCTTTTCGAACCATTCTCGTCGTTTAGTGCAGTCTTTTGCAAAATGTCCAGGTTTCTTGCAAAATTTGCACAAGTCTTCCTTCTTTTTCTTCTTGGGTGGTTGATTGGCCTCATTAGATCTGGGTGGTGCCCTTTTCTGGCCTGAATTGTGCTTTATCCCAGCTTTATGTCCAGCTCTTTGAACAAAATGAGCCACTTTAATGCCTTGTTGAGTCAGTCGTGCCTCTTCTTGAACCAGCTTATTAGCCAATTCATTCACTGCCCACTTGTCCTTAATAGTGTTGTAGTGAATTTGGAATGGCCCGTACTGAGGAGGTAAACTGTTCAGGATAAATTGGACGAGAAAAGACTCATCCACAGTCATTCCCAAATTTCTCAACTTAGCTGCGAGGTTGGTCATCTCAATAACATGTTCATGCATTGAGCGAGTACCATCGAACTTTATGGTTGTAAGATCTGCCATTAGTTTCCCAGCAAGGGACTTGTCTGCAGTCTTAAACCTTTCCTCTATGGCTTTCATGTAATCCTTAGCATTCTCGGGCTTAGGAAGGGAGGTTTTAATGTTGCTGGCTATGGTCATTCGCAGGAACATGATGCTTAGTCTGTCAGATCTCTCCCAAGCATTAAAGAGAGTCTTTTCCTCAGGGGTACTTTTGTCAGTAAGTGGATCTGGCTTATCTTTGAGGAGGGCCAGATCCAAATCAAGTACTCCTAAGGTGAACTCAACTTGCTCCTTCCATTCAGAGAAGTTGGTTCCAGTAAGTATAGGGACAGAAGAAGCATGCGAGTTGAGGTGAGTGGGTAGGCTAACTGCAATATAAAGAGAGATACAATAATTTGATAAGGCTTTAACTTAAAAGACAACACATACGTAATAAAATGAAACTTAGGTGCTCCTGTGGGTAGTCACCAGAGTTTTAATACTTTATACCATCTAAAGTCGAGTATTTTTAGGTGAGTGTAATTACTCCTAATTAAGACAAATAAGATATCTGTGGATATCTTTAGTCTCCGTAAATATTGTTTCAACATATGAATATAGTCATCCTGTAGGAGACTGAAAAATTCATGTATTGAAAAATATGCAATTATAACGTTATGATGGTAAGGTTATGGCCAATTTTCAATGTACATTAATGTGGGTCACTGTGGTGATCCTAACCCTAAGCATACAAAGTTATTGACCAAAAGAATCAAATGTGTATTTAAATTAGTTTCAATTCCGTTATGATATATTATGGGTTGGCTAAGAAAAACTAAAAGGAGGCCGAGCGAAGCGAGCTCCTTAACTGGGGTCGAGAAAATAACATCATAAACATAATCAAGAAAATTAGATCCAACTATATGGCCTTGTTCCTGTCTTCATCTTCAAGCTTCAAAACGACTCCCTTTTAGGTCAAACCAGCCACCAATTCGTCCGCCGCCACTTTCGTCACGACGAACTTATTGACATCTATTACATCGAATATTTTCGAATAGTACTCACGCAGGAGCTTTGTACATAATCAAAATTAAAACTTTAAATAAATCACGATCAAACAGTCGTGCCCAAAATTAAAATAATGCGGAAAATAAATAACATTCATTCAGGCCATAATAGTTGGATCGTTAAGTATCTGCAAAACAGAGTTAGGATATAGGTATCTACCGATTATGGCGATATAAGGTTATCCTACTTCATGGACAATCATGCGTTCCTAAACCAGGCTCTGATACCACATGTTAACTCATTTTTAACATAAACCCTAAGATCTTGAACTGCATGATAATCACAATAAGATTTCGATATAAGAAGGATTAAGAATTACCTCCGTTCATCATGGTACGAGGAGATTCTTGATCCTGCTGCCGAATCCTGCTACTGATTGGTGTTGAACTTTGGTTGAAGAAAAGCTTTAGTGAAGAGTTTCGGTTTCTCTCTCCTCGCCTATAAACCCTAATGTGTTGATAATTACGGCTAGCTTTTGTGATGGACAAAAGTCTATATTTATAGGTGGAGAGAGGACCGAAATTCCAATTAGGGTTTTCTTTCAATCTCAACCGTCCATCAAGGTAGTGATTGATATGGAATGTAACTCCTTAATTAAAACCCGATTTTGTAGAAAATAGCATGTATCCTATGAAAACGAAATTCCTATAATGACCACAATTTCGGGAAAGGGAAGGACTTGTGGTCCAAGTAAAGGACCTAAAAGTAATTTCCTTACAAAGAATGCCTTCCTATACGGAGAATTATCCGAAGAAGTTTACATGGCAATTCACTGAGAGCTTGATCTTATGTTCCAAATGAATAGGCTGATGAGGAGTTAAATGCTAACTTACTTATCTGATGCGAAGCCAGAGAAAAAGGTGTTCTTGATGATGAAATGAGGGGATTTTAGAGTGAGAAATTCGATTTCAAGTATGATTTGTAGCTGAATTGTTTTCCTTTTATTTAATCCCAGACCGGCCACTTTTCCGATCTATTCCAAACTAAAAACTACCAAACAGTATTTATTTCTTTAAAATCAATTATAAAAATAACTAATAAAATGAGATCACCACAATATTGCTCAAAATTGACAAGGTCACCAGCTCCATGACTCTTAGAGACAGTGAGGGAGCTGATCGGAGAAATGGAGGGGAAGGAGAGAGAGAGAGAGAGAGAAATGAAGACACCTATCCGTGGCAAAGAAAACCAAGCCATTTCATCCTCCTAATTTTTTATTTTTTATTTTTTATTATAGGTGGGTTGCAGGGCTAAGCCTAGGCGTGCGTGGGCTTTAGAACAACGCCCGTGCCGTGATAGGTCCGGCCTCATTTTCATTCCTAGTTTCAGCTTTGCCCTTTTGTTTTTGACTTTTTTAGGCAATAAACACTCTCTATTAAACTATATATATATATATATTTAAGTTCTTAATTTAAATTTCTTATCAAAAACAGAAAATTAATTATAATATATTTTAGGTCTTCACATTTTAAGCATCATTGAAATTGAGTTGTAATCTTATTTTATTATGTTTATTAAAGTGTTATGATAAAATCATAGCTTTTCGTAAATATCATCATCTGTGTCCCAGCTTTGATGATTTGAAATAGTAATGTGGAGGAGACCCATGGTATATGGTCAAGGATAGGCCTTGTGACTTACTTTAGACTTTTGCTTCCCAAAAAAATATGTACTGATCAATACAAAGATGATATCATATTGATTTTGAAAGAGAATAGAAGTAATACAAATTGATATATTTTATTAATTAAACAAGAAATGAGGAACACTCAAGAGTTACATATTGATAAGGATTAGAACATTTATTTAAAAACAAATTAAAAACATACTATTTGCACATTAACATTCTTCTTTAGTGTATTCTTTTCCCTAATATATGTTATGTAAACATCTATAACTACGCTCCTAATAATGAGTCCTTAATGAGTTTTCACAGAGTCTTCAGCTTGTTTTGAGATTGGAAGATGACCATTTTCCTGCAAACTCTTAACAGTTTCATAAAGACACTGTTTTACTGGGATGAATTCTATGCCAAGATCCTTGATTTTCTTATTTGTGAACTTGTAGGGTTGTTTTCTAGGGTTCTTCTCATCTGAGCACCTGCATATGCATCGCAACAAAAAATATTAATATCCAAAATTGTCTACTCTTAAGCACTACAATGCAATTGATCTTGGTTAGTAGGTCAAAATATAAGTTTTATGATGTTAGAAAAGTCGATGTAATCTGACCTTTCCATCAAAGTAGTTTTTCTTTTTAGAGGTGTTAATCTCGTGATTATTATAAAGCTGTTCGGAGTACTAATAAGAACTTACTTGGTGGGGATGGGATACTCCGGGAAGAGCTTTGCAAGGATTTCCACCACCTCTCCACGGTGGAGCATTCTCTCAGAACAAATGTAACGGCCAGAGGCGGAAGGTGTCTCGAAGACTATAATGTGGGCTAGTGCCACATCCCTAACATGCACATAACCTTGAACAGCGTTGGCATATGTCTTGACGGTGCCGATCAGGTATTTGAGGATGTGCATGATACTAGCATTGACGGTGGGTTGCAACAATGGTCCGAGCACCACCACGGGGTTCACCACCACCAGGTCTACTCCTTTCTTCTTAGCCACATCCCATGCACTCTGTTCTGCCACAGTCTTTCCATAGCAATACAAATTCTGCAATTCCAATATTTCATTTAACCCTAGGTGTATTTATGTTAATCAATCATCGTCATATGGTGTCAAGGAATCATCTCACCTAAAAGCTTAAGCTTATAGGTGAGGCTCCAGAATATGATTATATTATACTCTAACACCCCCCTCAAGTGAAAGCCTTTTGGGCTTGAAACTTGCATAGGCCCACATTACCTTGTGCTTGATTTTTTTTATCAAATAAAATGGGGTGGTGAGATTCGAACTCGTGACTGCTGGGTCAACAAGGCTCTGATACCATATCAAGGAACCATCTCATCTAAAAATTTAAGCTTATAGATGAGGCTCCAGAATATGATTATATTATACTCTAACATATGGTATTAATACCTTGGTGTTCTTGCAATACTCTAGATCACTCCAGCAAGATTCATCAACGACAACATCAGGGATCCTGTTGGGGTCCATGTACACAGCACCGATTGAAGACGTGAAAACCACTCGCCGGACTTTGGCCTCAGCTGCTGCCATCATCACATTCCTGGTTCCAATCACTGCTGGCTCCATCATTTTTTCCTTCAAGTATTGTAACCATCTCATCATCGCAACCAGATTTGAAGAAAACATACTTTACATCATGAAATTAAATATATATATATTTTATTATTATTATTTAAAAGTGATTTTTAATATTAATATATTAAAACCGTTAAAAAAAAACGGAAACATACTGGATCTTCTATGACAGGAGAAGCGGTATGGAAAACTCCATCACACCCTTGAATAGCCTCTTTAAGGGACTCATAATCAAGAAGATCAGCCTTGCACAGAGTTAATCTTTCTTGAGCTCCTTCAAGCTCCATCAAATGGGAATTCTTGGGATCAACTGTAAATAACAGCACCAATATACAAAGCATTAAATGATCACAGGTAATCATAAGAACAGAAAAAGAAAAGGGAAAGAAACCAAGTGCGTAATTATTATAAATTAACCTGGGTTCCTCACAGTTCCTTTAACAGAGTAACCTTTCTTTAAAAGAAGTTTAACAATCCATGAAGCAATGAAGCCACCAGCCCCGGTGACGCAAACAGTGTGGCCTTGACCTGAAAGCAGTGAACTGTCGGCAGGCATGTTGTTTTGATACATGTATTATGTGTAAGTGTTTGGTTGTATTGTGTTTCGCTTGATTTAGAAAGTGGATGCTATATGTATTTGAAGTGGCGGGGTGGATGTATTTATAAGGTTCAGAGTTACTATCCTCGCTTTATAAGTTGACAGCAATATGAAAAATATGGTAATTAAATACTCGAAATTACTTTTTATTAAACTTCAAACTCAACCACAGTTTTAACCAAACATTTTAATTTCAATTTTGAACTGTAATTAAAATTATTTTTTATAAAAAAAAAAATTTTCAACCTCAAACGGCCATGCCAAACACACTGTGTATCTTTGTTTCTCTCTCTCCATTTATTTTCTCTCTGAATATACGTGTACGTGACTGATCAGTCGCTGTAATATGAATCGTCAACACCATCTCCTGAATTTATTATTGTTATTCTTTGAGGGTTTTGTTTTGTGTGCTGGTTATGATGTTTACCGTAGCCAGGTTCTCTTCTACTTCCACCACATGTGATTTAATCCACTCTTTTGTTTTTTATAAGAATTGATGAATAAATGAATGTCCATTGATTTATTAAAACTCCTAAACCGTTAAAGAATTTGGGGGAAAAAATATGTAATTAAAACTCCTAAATCCTGGATGTGTTTATATATGTATTTTTTTGACCAAACGTAAGTGCATGTTGTTTTTAACCCATTCTCTTATTCTCTTGTTTTTCTTTCGATTTTACATGTGATTATTGGCTTATTGTAACTCTTAATAAATTAAGAAATTAAACTATATTATACACAAAGATCCATTGGTTGTAGATCATAAGTGGAGAGCAGTACCCTTTTTTTTGGAAGTGGAGAGATAAATACTTGGTTATTATCTTGCAAAATAGGAACGTGTTTGATACTTATATATATATATATATATATATATATATATATATATATATATATATATATATATATATAGTGTAAGATGATTATTTAATTAATAAAGTATTAAAATTATAAGCTTAAAAAGTTTATACTTAAAGTAACATATTAGAAAATAATATAAATTATGTTTAAGGTTGTAGATGGTTATTTAATTTAATTTGGTAAATGGTTATTTAATATAAATCTACAAGACTATCAATAGAAGGTAATTACCGCTGGAAGTAGAAAGATAGAGATTTAAAAATCTAGAGATTGTTCTGTTTATTGATGCCGATGACGATGTTTATATAAGGGGTAAGCCTACTTTTCTCCAAAACCACTCAATCAACTGATTAATTACTACACATAAAACCAACAAAGAGTTTGGTGGGAGAGAAAAACGTGATCAATCTTATATGGATGACTTATTGTTTTATATAAGGTATTTGTTTTGGACCAAAAGTTGATGTTGTTTTTGACCTATCTCTTGTTCTCTCTCAATTTTTTCTATCGCTTCACATGAAATCTAACTATTTAAGAAGATGCTATTTTTCAAAATATATTTTTAGTTTCGGAAGGAGATATTTTTGTTCTAGATAGTAATAGATGAATGTATCGATATGATTAAATCTCCAATAGGATATTACTATATATATATATATATTTTTTTTTTTATCTTACCTTTATTATATGCGCAGTTTTTATTTTTATTTTTTATTTTGGATTTGATAAAAAAATGTTTCATCAAACATATGCACAATCAACATATATAGTTTTTCTTGGAAAATTTAAAAAATAAATTAATTTATTACGGAAATGCATAGTTTAATCAATATATCATACATGCACAAGAATAAGTAAATCATGATGAAATTAACAATCACCATCCATTTCGCTACAAATGCTGGAGAAACTGGTGGTGGCTGACGATAAGAAATCTACCAACTGACAGCCGGAGAGGATGATGCTGAGATATTGCACAATTGGTGCTTGTTGCTTCTGGTATTGACAATACTCAAGAAGCTGGTGGTGGGTGATGGGAAGGAATTTGATCAGGAAGGGTGTTACTGGCAGTTGTTGGCTCAAAGGGAAAGGCTGAGGGGAAGGGAAAAAGCTGGTTGGAAGGAGGTCCTTCCTCTGCGTTTCTTAGAGCAACTCCAAGGCAAAATGCCATTTTATAAAGCTAAATTAATAAAATAGCTTTTTGAATAGTGTAAATATAATTTTTTTATTTATGTGTATTCCAATAGTAAAAGCCATTTAGAAGAGTCAAATATATTTTATATATTTTTGTATATCATTTTAAATATAGTGCAATTATTTTGAAAATATACTTGATATTCATTTGTACACACCATCATCCAACCGAGAACTTAAGTTATTCAATTTAGCTTGAACTTTGAGAATATGCTTAATTGAATATAACAATAACAAAAAAATGGTGCCAAAATTAATAGTAAAACTCAAAACTTCATTGTACTTCATTATTATCATTAGTACATATGTATCAATTTATACTACATTAAAGCTACCACAATATTCATTGCAAATGAAGAATGTATCGACAGTAATTAACCATAACTGTTGCATCTCAGTAAGGTATTCATGTATTGAATGCATAACCAACCAATAAATCCTAAACTACTATCAAGCAGCAAAAATTACTTTACTTCATTATCAACCAACACCACCAACAAAGAAATTCATCATATACCACCAAAAATCACTATCAACAAAGAGTAAGAACAAAGAGCCTCAATTGAACAGGAACTGACATGTTGACAAATTTCAATTCTCCAAGTTCTAACAACCTATCCAAATCTATTGCAATAAAATGTGACATCCTTCTACACTACCACAACAAATGTCATCAAATGAGAAATTAAATTTAGTAACTAGAAATTTAGAGATTAAACAACTCATTTAACAACAAATAAAATCCATAATAGAAGCTAAATAACTATTAAGAAAAAATAAATTTGGTAATTAAGGAGAATTTGTGGAAATTAAACAAAATTACCTTAGAATGATTATAAAATCACAAAAATAAACTACAAATTCAAAAAAAAATCCAAGCTTTCTAAACAATTACCTAGCTGAACTATACAATCAAATCAAGAACCCCCCTTCGCCCCACTAAAAAAAAAAAACTAATGCTCCATTTCTAGCTTAGATAATATTTCTAGATTACAAAAACTTAAAAATAAAAAATATTTTCCACCGAGCTTTCAGCCAAGCTACACAATCATAGCAACTGAACCCTAATTTTGACATCATTTTTTGCACAACTAAAAAATTACCTTGCTTTGATTAAAATTCATCTGTCTTAGTCTAGTGCCTTCTTGCTCTTTTCTCTGCAACTACCTGGAAATAATGAGTTAAATTACCTTGTGCCTCCGGAGACAGTATGTCATGAAGAAGAGTAGAAAGAAAGAAACATAACTAAAAAATTACCTTGGTAGCGAAGGAGCTGGAGGAGGGATCGCCTAAATATAAATAAATAAAAATCAGTTGATGATATTAACAAAGAGATGAAGGATCACGGGAAGAGTGGATGATGAAGATTATTTGGTATAGGGTGTAGAGAGAGAGGGAGAGAAGTAGGCAAAGGAGAAGAAAATCGATGAAGAGTGCTGGTTTCTTGTTCTTTTTGGTTTTCAAGAGAAGCAACTTTTGTGTTTTAATTAGCTTGAACAACATTCCAACAGGTATATATACATTATTTTATATTTTGGCTTTACTGTTAAAAATAGCAGCTGAAGGCTAGAAAAACTATTTTAGATATTCAAATAGTTGTTCTGTTGGAGAAGTTAAAATTAAAAACAAAAGCTAAAAATATAGTTTTTTAGCTTTGCCTTTTCTGATGGCTAATTGGTTGGAGATGCTCTCTCGTCCTCTTGCCCTCTTTTCTTTCTTTCTTTTCTCTCTTCTTTTTTTCTCGTCTCTCTATTTTTCTCTCCTCCTTTTTTAGGTTAGCAAAGGAGGGATATATATAGCCTATACATAGCTTTATTTAGGAAAGATTTAGTGCATTGCAACTCACATTTTTTTTTTTGCAATTAGATAAAACAAAATAGGAAAACAAATATTCCAATAGACATTATAACGATTCTTAGGGTAGAAAAAATGTGATTTGCAACTCAAAAATCAAGTGAGAGAATCATGGAACCAAAAGGAATTTGCAGAAAAAAGGAAATAATCTATAGGTAGGGGGGATTGATGATTAACAATATCTTGTTAATTAAATTGCGACAAGTTTTTCTACTTTTACACTGGAAATTCAAATGGGAATATCTTAAGATTAAGATATTGAAATCAAGTGATTCAAAAACCCAAATTCATTTATACATGTAGGACTACAACTTTCATGAAGGATCCGAAGTGAGAAAAATTGTTTTGATCAACAAAATTTGTCCTCAATCTACTTGGTCAAAAAATCAATTGTTTCGAAGAACTGAATTCGTGACAACGAAAAAATCATTTTTAGTGAAAATTATAAGGGATTTATCCAACCGTAAACCTATGGTAAAAAAAAAGCACAACCATTTTTGCAAAAAGAAACAAAATATAATCCTACACAACAGTCAAGCAACACAAATTATTGTGGCGTTTTCTAAACTAACACCCCCTTTTTTTTTGAGTGAGACTAATTAAATTTTCCAACTTTAAAATTGGTATTTTATGTCCCGATAAATCCTCAAAACATTAAATTGGGTCTCTCAAATAAGACTTGCAACCTCGGGTCATAATTATTCTCACGACAAGATTTTCTCCTTTCTATGTCAGACATTAAAGCTGGAATATCTTGGGCTTCCGATATCAAAATCAAGCTATTCAAAATCCAACATCATCTATACATAGAAGAACACAACTTTCATGAAGGATCCAATACGAGAAAAAAATATTTTGAAGAACAGGATCTACCTACGATCTGCTTGTTCAAAAACCAAGCAGGATTGGACATTTAAACGGGAACATCTCGAGCTTTCGATATCAAAATCCAAAGATTCAAAAAAATCCAAAGTCATTTTACATACGTGACCACAAACTTTAATGAAAGATATGAAGTGAAAAAAATCATTTTAAAGAATAGAATCTACCCGCGATCTGCTTTGTCAAAAACCAAGCAAGACTAAATATTCAAACAAGAATATTTTTAGCTTCCGATATTGAAATCAAGAGATTCAAAAATCTATAGTCATCTATACGTATAAGACTATAACTTTAGTGAAGTATCCGAAGTGAGAAAGAATTGTTTTGAAAAATAGAATCTACCCGTGATTTGCTTGGTTAAAAGCCAAACATGATTGGACATTCAAATGAGAATATCTTGATCTTTCGATATCAAAATCAATTGATTAAAAAGTCCAAAGTCATCAATACATACAGGGACCCCACTCAATTGTCTAATCCATGTGCAGGTCTAGTTGAAAGACCCTCGTCAGAGGGATTTCTTAGTGCTTGCTTGAGTATGCTGGTAAGACGAGCTACACTTTCTTTCAAAGGATTCAACTCTTCTTGGAAATGAGCATCACAATGTGCACGTTCTTCGTCCCCATACTTCTTTGTTGGAGTCGAGTGTTAGGAGCTCCTCGGGGACTTATATTTCAATCTGTTGATGATATGTTATGTACAGTGATGGATGCATATGGATGCAAATGTATGTACATACACATTGGGTGTGAATTATTAGGAAGTTTAAGGACAAGCTCTAGGTCATTACATTAGGAATTATTAGGAAGCTAAAGGTTTATGAAGGTAGTACAGGGGTTTACAAGATGGTTGGGGCATGATGTCACCACCATTATCGAGTAAACTCTCAACTCATAGTTGAATGTTTCACGAATCTAAACCCCGATTGAAAGTCATGAGTAGACCACTACTCCCTACCTAACCTAAAATTGGGTTTATTTGCGAAAATAAAATGCATGATAACATTAATTCAAATCCAATGTCATGTGTAAATTAAAAGTAGAAATGCATGCTAAACTAGTAAAAAAATAAGTGTGAAAATTGAATAGACAAAAAAAAACAATGAAAAGGACAATAAACAGACAAACAAAGCTCAATCCAACTAGACAAGTTCCTAGTGGAGTCGCCATCTCTCGCGACGACGATTTTTTGCACTTCGCACCCTGCCATCCTTGGAGGGGAGGCGACGTGTGGTAAAAGGGGGTTTTATAGTCGTAAAGTTATGACTATAATTCTTAGGAGTCACCACCCTGCATTAAGGTCACTAGAAAATCTAATGGTCTGCGAGAGTTCGGGTAAAGGGGGACTTGTGTGTAAGGGGAAAACACATCACCCTAGTGCACCCTACCTAAGATAAGCTGCATTATTGTTTGATTATTTTTTCCTAAGTCATATTTTCTTATTCATTCATCTTTTCTAAGGCTCGAAGCAGATCTCTCTTTGTAAGAGAGTCAAAACCTATCCGTTCTAGGATCTGAATTTTAACACCGCATTTATTGTTCTTTAATATTGATGGTGTACTTTACAATATAATTTTACACCCCGATAGTTAAAGTTTACAACTAAAAAATGAAACAAAAAAGATTGTTGATTTTTTTTTATATTTTGGATAAAATTTAATTGATAATCATAAACTTGTTACGATATCCCATTTTTGTTTTAAAAATATGAGAAAATATGTGATTTCTTTTATGTATGCTTAGGAAAATTTTAGAATTTGATTGTATGCACGAAAACAACACATTTTTTTGTTTATTTTGTTTTTTCCTAAAAATGCAATTTTTATATATTTTATATAAAAAAAATTGAATCTGGCCCGAGCCCCGGAAAAATGTGTTGGCTAGCCATGTTGGACCATTTCAGCCTAATAACCCTAGGGTTGGGTTGGATAGAATGTCCAACCCTTCTTATTGTTCACATGCAAGTGAAAAATAAATGGTAGAAGAGAAGGAGGATGGTATCAGTTGATACCAACGGGTAGAGGAGGCTGAGGTGGTATAACTGGTGGTGGCGGTGGTGAAATTGGTGGCCTGTGGTGGTTGAGAGAGCCGCCATAAAGGGTCGGTTTGTGCTGGAACTTGTTGTCGTTGCGTCGACAGAGTTAGGGAAGAAGGGATGGACTATTACAGGTTTTGCGGGTGCTGAGGAAAGGAGACAAGGTAGTGGTCGGCGACAGAAAACTCACCCACTATCGAGAGGGTTGGCCTGTGCTGGTGTCCTGTCACATTGCTGAAGGAGAAGCGAACTGGGACTGTTGCAACACGGATGAAGGAGAAGCAAAGCTGGGTTGTTGCATCGTGGGGAAAGGCCGTTGATATTGGCTGCTTTGTGATCGTCTGTGGTAATTGGATGGTCGTCGGTGTCTATGGTTGTGGTTATAGCGAGGGGACTGCTGGCGCTGAGGAAGACAATGTAACTATCAAATGGTTTATGTTTCCTCTATTATTTTATGCTCGTGTAAATGGTTTTTCTTCCCCTACTGCAATCCCCCCCCCCTCCTCTATTCCATTTTCTCCCCCCTTTTATAGACTCAATGTGTAGGTTGTAGGGCATGGGATTGATGTCCAGGGCATGGTGTAGTGTAGTGCAGGAAATGGTGGGTTGCAGGGCATAATTATGCATGGTACAAGCATGGCTATCGACAAGGCCTCGACAACCCCCTTTCTTTTCTTTTTCTTTTTTAAATTTCAAATAACATTACAAATAAAAAAATAATGCAAAAATATAAAATAGACAGTAACAAAAATGGGTAGAAACATAAATGAGTTTTTCAACAAGAAGAATGATGTTTTTCTTCAATTTTGACTTCTGATATCTCCCTCTTTGGCCTATAGATTTCACCTTTATCTATAACTGGCGAAAGAGGGTAATCTAGTGTATACTGAGGTAAAATTTCAGTTGTTAGTTCAAAAGCAGAACCATGCAAACCATTGGCTCAAAGTATGTGTTATGAAGTGCCAAATTTGACATCTACAACAGGTTGCTTGAGTTGTCACTTTTGGGGTTGAATCCACGCACGTGTGGTGTCAATCAATCAAACCTAACCATACACTAGTATAGTGAAGGAATCAAAGGATTATTTTCGTGTAAGGTTTGTCAAATTTGGTGAATGATAAAGGCTTTAAATATGTCTGCAAATTTGGTACCAAAACATGATATTTTTGGGCGAAAATTTGGGGAAGGAAATTAATAGTGACCATACGATGCGTCGTGTAACCCTTTTTTTTTCTACCAAAGTTTAATTTGGTTCTTTACCTTATGATGACTCTGATTTCGTTGCCCCTCCCCCCTAATTTCAAACAACTGACTTGGTAAAAAAAGAAATTCATCTTAGAAAATTATGATATTCTCATTTTAACCAAAATTGGGCTCTGAGACTTAATTTCCCACCAATTAAGCCCTGAATAAAATTTAATTTGTCCCATTTAAAGTATAATTGCATCCTTGCACTTAATTAAATCCTTGAATTGAACCCTAAATCAATTCCCAAACATAATTATACTTTAAATTGGTCCACGATTAAATCAAATTAGCCATCAAAAATATAATAATGCCTTTTGA
The DNA here is from genome assembly GCA_029228465.1 of Salix viminalis. Lineage (NCBI taxonomy): Eukaryota > Viridiplantae > Streptophyta > Magnoliopsida > Malpighiales > Salicaceae > Salix > Salix viminalis. The sequence continues at coordinate 7,187,702 of CM055437.1, forward strand.
CTTAATTTTTACCCAGATTTATCCAATAATAAACTATTTTAGCCTTAAATCTGCATTTTCCTTTATTTTTGGGTACAATAGAGGTACGATTAGGGCTCTTGAATCCGTTCAAAATTCCCACCTTGATTTTTCCACCAACGTGAGCCCGTTTTTATTTTAGTTTTGTTATTTTTATTATATTTTTAGGAAATAACCCAGAAATTGGGTTATGACAACTTTTATGAAAGATCCAAAGTTAAAAAAAATTGTTTTTAAGAATAGAAGTTGCTAGTGATCTCCTTGGTCAAAACCAAAGCAAGAATAAACAATCAAACAGGAATAACTTGAGCTTCCATTATCAAAATCAAGTGATTCAAAAATATACAATCATCTATACGCATAGGAAAACAACTTTAGTGAAGGATCTAAAGCAAGAAAAAATCATTTTGTAGAACAAAATCTACCCGTGATTTGCATGGTCAAAAAAACCAAACAAGACTGGACATTCAAACAAGAATATCTTGAGCTTCTAATATCGAAATCAATCGATTCAAAAATTGAAAGTCATCTATACATATAGGGATACAACAATAATGAAGGATACAAAATGAGAAAAAATCATGTTGAAGAACAAAATTTGCCCTCAATCTGATTGGTCAAAAAAGATTTCTTGATCTAATTTGGAAACTGACAATGTCGAGCATTTCTATTTAACTGAGAATCGGACATAAGAACAGTGAGCTCTAGAATTCGATAAGAGCTTAGACAATTCTTTAACATGTTATTTGATTGATATGGAATATGCCTCTTCCCTACACACTTAAAATATTTAATATATCTATCATGAGTAGGTTGAGATTCAGATTTACCTTTCTCATTCGTATGACCATCCTTTTTGGCCTTAGGTGGTTCAATCATTCCATGTATATAAGGGCTTTGGTTGGACAACCTCTCTCCAAATTTTACCGAGGAAGATGAAACTGAGCTGGTCTGAAAACATGTGTTGTCTCTTTTCTTTATTTGCCTCCTCACCTTTGTTGCCATATGTACCATATCCTCCAATTCCACATAATGTTGTAATTCTATAACATTCACAATGTCTCTATTCACTCAATTAATGAATCTAGCCATAGTAGCTTCCCTATCATCAATCACATTGGCCTTGCGATCTCCATCTCATTGAAATACTCATCCATGGACTTACAACCATGATTCAAACCCTTGCAATTTCAAATACAAATCTCTATAATAGTGGTTAGGCATAGATAATATTCTAATCAACACTTTCATGTCCTCCCATGACGCTACCAACCTAATTCACTCCTCCATAAAATCACATTTTGATCCCACCAAATCAATGCGTACTTCATGAATTCAATGACTACCAATTTCACCTTCTTCACCTTTGAATAGCTATGACAATCAAATATCAAATCCACCATTTTCTTCCATTCTAAATATGTTTTGGGATCGTTTTTACCTAGAAAAGTAGGTATTTATATTCCCGAAATCCCTTTAGTTTCTATGCTACAGAAATCCTTCCTTATAGCCTATGGTCTCATCCTCAAAACCACCATTAGCAATTCCCAACAATGTTTTTTTTTAGCTTCGCACTCAGCCATCCTTGGTGGGGAGACAACACGTGAAAAAAAGGGTTTTCTTATAATCATAAAGTTATGACTATAATTCTTACGAGTCGCCACCAAGTATTAAGGTCACTAGGAAACCTAATAGTATGTGATAGACGGGACAAGGGGACCTATTATGCTAGTAGAAGACACATCACCCCCACTTTACAATGTAATTTTACATAACGATAACTAAAACAAAATAATTATTACTTTTTAATATATTTTGTCCAAATTCCAACGGATAATTGTTAACTGGTCACGATATCCAACTTTCGCTTCAAAACATGAGAATATGCCATATTTGTTTTTTTTACAAAAGAAATACTTGAAAAAACCTTGAAATTCGACCGTTTGCACTAAAACAACATGTTTTTTTTTAAGAAAAAAAATTATATTATTTAAAAAAACAAACCTGTTACCGGAGTGCTGCTGCTGAACCTATTACCGAAGAAGGGAGAGAGAGAGGGAGATCACGGTGGAGTTGTTGTGAGTGTCAAAGGGAACACCATTGGTGCTTTGCTAGACTGAGTTGTTGGAACTACTTGGTGACATTGAAGAAGAGAGATCGGCTTGCACTGGTTTTGGAAGGAACTATGACTTGGCTTGAGGAAACCGATGGTACCGAGGTGACGATGGGGAAGATGAAAGTTGTCAATGTTGAGGGAAGAGGTGGAGGTGCGCTTCTAGTGATCGACGTTGTCGCACGTCGACGCGCGGCGTCCCAGGAGGGTTTTTGTCTCGCAAGGGAGTTGAGGAGTCACAAACTAGCTGTTGAGGGTCGCTAGGAACACCCGGTTGCACTAGTCTGATAAGAGATTCAAATGTAGGGGACTGGTTGCGTAAATGGAAGGTATTAGCACTCCTAGTACACCTTACCTGAGATAAGCTACATTGTATAACTTGATGTGATTTTGAACGTTTCAATGGGCCGTATTTATTCATGTGAATAAATCTAGCTTTTGAGATTTTATTATGAGTTCATGAACCCAAATAAAATATCAGGAAAAACATCCATGTTGATGCCTTACAAGGATCATATATTGTGAATGAGTGGATGAATTTTCCATAATTTTATAACTCGTAAAAAATATTCCGATTAAAAAAGGAATCGATCACCAATCAGAATAATCCTTCGAATATATTTGTTTATTTCTAGATATTTAAATGCTAGCCTACTTGTAGGTTCAGCATTTACTATCTGAATTTTAACCATTAATCCTCATGAACTAATTTCGCAATTTATTTTAATATAGGCCAAATTCTCTAGATTTAATAAACTTGTTATTAAATCTTGAGTGATTTTTCGGATAAAGTTTTGGCCATGCAAAATAAAACATATTTGTTTTATCAAGTTTTATATTCTTTTTCTTGCCAAAACAACATAAATAAATAAAATGCAGCACGCACACACACATACACACACACTATTTTTATTATTTTTTTCATTTAATGTTTATACAACATTTACAAAATACATAAAACTTAAATACATGAAGCAATTAAAGATAAAAAGAAAACAAAACATAAAAACTCAAAATATGGCATGAACAGTGCTGGAACAGTGGCGGCAGCAGCAGGAGCACTGGTGGTGCGTGCTCCAACGCGCCGCCGCCGGTGGACAACAAAACAGGGGGGTGGATCTGCCTCTTCCCTTCCTTCTCTCGCTGGTGGTGGCCTTCACGGCGACCTGCAAAACAACAACAAAACACATAAGCACAAAAAACGCACAAAATCAATTCCAATCTCTTCTTCAAATCTCGGGTGTGTTCGTCTTTTTCTTCTTCTCGGTTCGTTCTTCTTCTATGTTCTGCAATTTTGTTCTCCCTCTGTTTCAGATGGAAGGTGGGCTACTCATGGTTGGGGAGCTACTATAGTGGCTGTGGTTGGCTTTGCGTGGCCGATCTGTGCGTTTGGTGTGCTGGGAAGGCTGGTGTGGCCGGCTGGAGTTGCAGAGGAAAGGCGACAGCTAGTTGGCCGGCAAGGAGGTGAAGGGGAAGTGGGCAGGAGAATGAGGAGGGGGCTGGCGGCTGCAACCCCTTAGAGAGAAAAAGAGAAGGGTTAAGTTTTTTTGCTTTAGTGTTTTTTTTGTCCTTTTATTTCAGCTCTAACCAAATCTATTTATAGAGTTTTTTTTAGCCAAAATTTCAAAAGCATCCTTAAGCTTGCACACCTTTTTTAATTTGGTCCTTGGTTTTCAATTTCTGTGATTTGACCCTCAATTGACTGTTAAAATCTCAATTTGTTCAATTTTGCACCTATACCAAGATATTTTTGGATTTTTGCCTTTTTTTATATATTTTTTTTTGTTTTTTCCAAAACATAAAAATAAGTGGGTCAAAAATCGGGTAGCAAGAGACGTTGTCACTATTTTTCGTTCATCTCTATCTATTTGCTCCCCCTCTACTCAGTTTTTTTCATGTGTTTTCCCCTGTAATTTTAGGTCATCCCTGTCTCTCGTTGTTTAGTTTTTTCATTGGCTTTTATAGACGAAGGAGGTGACGAAGGAGGTAACCCTTTCGACTGCCATTGTGATAAGCAATGGGTGGCCACCTATACAAACATGCCTACAGTAACAAGCTTGTAGCAACGTGTCTGCATGATTTGGGAGAAGGTGCAAATGCATTTTATTCCCTCAATTTATAATTGTTCTAATTGTACTCCCAATTGGCTTTCAACTTTTATATTTGTGCAATTGTATCCCCATAAAAATTTCAATAGCAACCTTAATTTTGCGAGCCTTTTTTACTTTGGTCCCTGATTTCAAATTTATACAATTTGACCCTCAATTGACCATTAAACTTCCAGCTTTCTTCAATTTTGCCCCTTACTTCAAAAAATTGACTTGGAAAAAATTCAATTTGGTCTTAGAAAATTTTAATCTTCTCAATTGAACCCGAATTAAGCTCAAGAACTTGATTTTTTATTAGTTAAATCTTTAGTAAAATTAATTTGACCAATTTAAAGTATAATTAAGTACTCACACTTAATTAAATCCTTCAGTTGGACCCTAAATTAATTCTCAAACATAACTATACTTTTAAATTGGCCCATGATTAAATCAAATTGGCCTATAAAAAATATAATTATGTCTTTTGACTTAATTTTTACTCAAATTTATCCAATAATAAATTATTTTAGTCTTGCATTTGTATTTTCCTTAATTTTTGGGCACAAAAGAGGTACGATTTGGTTTTTAAAAAACATCTAAACTTTTCACCTTGATTTTTCTGCCAATGTTAGCCCATTTTATTTTGTTTTAGTTATTTTTATTTTATTTCAAGTATATTTTAGGGAATAACCTAGAAATGGGTTATGACAAGCATTATCATCAACATCCTCCTCAAAAGCCCAACTTGGCCTTTTGGTCCTACTGCCATTGTTTGATTTTGGTTCAACCCAACCTTCCTTGTATCATGTGTACTTGTACTAGCTTCGTTACCATATTTCTCAACCCTATGAAGTCTATCACAAATGTTTCCCTTCATAAAATTCATCATCTACGTCATGACTTTGCATTAGGAACTTAAGCTCACCCTCATGAGAGGGTGGTGAGTTGTCATTATCTGACATGATAGTACTTGCAAAAACTAGTTAGTAATGAGAAAAAATATCTCCCATCACTCGTGTTTTGCTTAACCATTATTAATGTCCTCACATGCTCACACCTCTCATCTCACCTTCTTACAGTTCTTACGGAACAGAAACCAACACCAAATACAACCAACTTTGCAGCACAATCCAAATAGGTGTATATGACACAAGAAGAAATAAAAACACAAAAAACTAACAAAATAAAATTGTGACGATAGTCTCGCAAGTAGCAAACAAATCTATCAGAAATATAGATGAAATTGAAGGATTGAAAAAAAAAAAGAAACAAAGTATGGAAAATGATGAACTGACTCCTAAATATGTTAGATATGTTGTAAATATGCTACAATAAATGAAAAATATAAATAAAATGAAATTTCAAAGTTGACGAAAAATACTAAAAAAACACAAACTAGTTTACGACAAAGCGTGAATCTGGAACCTAAGGTAAATGATTTCCAATAGAGCTATAATTTGTGATTAAGTGAGATTTCAACCCAAATAGACAAAATATTCAATTTCAGCAATTTACTATAAGGTTTGATATGGTGACGCAAAAACATTAAGAATCAAACTAGAAATTCAAAACATATATAAATCATATCCAATTAACCCCAAAATTAATATTTTGTGTGATAAGGATCCAGTAATAAGAAATTCAAATTTGAGCCAATTCTAAATCGATTTGATCAAATTTTCCCTTCTTGAGTGTTCTGCGGCAGAAATCAATAAACATCTTTGAACGAGGTTTTTTATTATTCTTTTCTTTTTTTATGTTATTGTTATATTTAGGATAGTAACAATACAAACTAACTTTATTTATATATTGCAAATTCAAAGAGGAAAAGAAATTGGACAATAAGGAATTGTTTTGCAGAATCAATAATAAACAAAAATTTTAAAAAGGATATAACTTGATTAATAAAGCCAAGCTCGTGATACCAAATAATGTGAATCTCTTGAACATGTGGTCAAACAACCCACACACAAAGACACCAATTCCCAGAAAGTCAAGTAAATCAGATTTGATAGGGGCTGTGACACAAAAATTACTTTTTACCTATGCACCAACACTATTAGATTTAAATCCCTCACCTAGCAAATAACAATTAACAAATGAGAAGTATGGATTGATGCCACAAAGTTAGTAGAACCTCAATAAGTCATTTTTCAGTTTCTTAGAGAATCAAGGAAAAGAAGAATTCTTACCCTCACAAGCAAACAAAGTTGTAATTGTAATTTGAATATCATTAAGCAAAAAACAATTTTTTTTAGCTGAGATTACATATTTGTTTTAACACAAGTTAAACCCTAGAATACCCAAAGATGTGGATTTATATATAGTCTACTTAAAATCAAACCTAAATCATTAAGTACCTAAGCTCAATTGATGTTTATTAACCCTAAAATACAAAATATGAATTTAAAATAAAAAAAAAGTATAAGTTGAAGCCACATAAAAATAAGATAAAGAAGATTTATTGGATCTTGAATGTTGCTAACTTTTAGGTTTCCTTTCTAAAGTAGGAAACTTCTTCTTTTGAATGATAAAAATCATCCCTTCTTTAGGAAGTATCTGGACTTGGACTCCATGTCATATTAGAAAAAATAAGCTCAAATCAAGGATGATAGAGGGCTTAACACATCAACCTTTTCCAAAACTTGAAGGTGACCCTTCATGGACTTGGATTAGATGAATTTGAGGCTACCTTTTAAGCTCCATAGGTTTACTTTGGCCCTCTACATCCATCTTATTCCATGTGCTCTAAACTATCTCATTCAATGCCTTTTTAAGTCCCGTTGCCTTATGTAGGCCCACTTGACACCAATGAGTTATTTATATGATTACACTTGGTGTTGGTCTGATCCTCATCATGCCTTTTTAGCTTAAAATTTGGCCTTTATCCGTCCAGGTTTATCTTACTCCATGTTTGTTGAACTATCCCATTCAATGCCTCTTTAAAGGTATTTGCACTAGTTCTTGTAATAGATTTACTTGACACTTATTACGCTTGCGTTATGTGCAACACCACCCACGTGGACAAGAAGTTGACCAAAAGCTGTTAAAATATGGGGTTTGATGTTATGGTGGCCAACATGGCATCATGCTTCAGCTGACAGTTCTTATAATAGTTTTCTTATGACAGTTTTAAATTCTATAATTGTTAATTCTGAATTAATTCCTATTATCATGTAACCATTATTTCCATTATTATGTAGTGGTCTAGATAGTGCAGTAGTGGCACCAACTTCTTAAGACTTATTTATTAAACATTTTGTTTAAACTGTAAGCAGAAAACATATGGAAATCTAAGAATTTTAGTTTTCAATTTTTTTGAGATCGTTGGGTTCTCTCTTGAACGAGCCCTCATATCCTTCACAATAGGTCATAAAGGAAGAAGGTTAGGTAAACATTAATCCCTATAGGTGGATTTCACCATCAATCAACTTGTAACTCGATCACAAGTTCAAGACCATATTGGAATCAGAGCAGGCAATTATGGGTGATTCTTCAAACAACTTACATATACAGTTTGAAACATTCATGAAGATGTATCAGGAGCACCGCCAATACGATCGAGCAGAAAGAGAGCTACTCGCATCGAAGAACTTTCCCGAGAGTTAATGACCACCAGATTAGAGGGTCAACATGGAAAGGATGGAAATCAAAATTTGGGACCTAGGGGATATCCCCAGACTGAAGTTCGCTTGGAGGGGCATGTACCCATACCAAGATTTAGCCGGTTGGAATTTGCCCTTTACGATGGGAAAATTGACCCACTTGCATGGTTGAGTTGTTATGATCATTTTTTTTGCCATCAACATATTCTAGAGGAAGAGAAGGTGGAAATTACCTCCTACCATTTGGATGGGGATGCACAAGTTTGATTCCTCAAATTAGAGCGAGATCGACCTGTAATTACGTGGAAGAATTTAAATGACAATGCCATCTTCGTTTTGGCATATCCATAAAGGGCAATAAATTAGGGGAACTCTCCAAATTACATCAAGGGAGCACCGTAGAGGAATATCAATGAAAATTTGAAAAATTAGCAACATGGGCAGGCCCTCTCACTACAGAACAAGAAGTGGAGATTTTTATAAGTGGGTTGATGGAATACATTACGATTAAGGTAGAATTGCATAGACCTAGAGATCTAATCAGTTCCATGAGTCTCACTCGTTTATATGAGCGATGGGGAGGAGCAAAAAAGGTTGTATTGCCTACTTATAAACCACCACTAAATACATCATCCATTCCCTCCCACCAAAGAACCTTCTAAAGACTTAGCCGCACAAAGATGGATGACAGGCGAGCCAAAGGATTGTGCTTCAACTGAGATGAGATCTACAGCAAGGGACATCAATGCAAGCATTTTTTCTAGCTAGATGGTGTGGATGAATCCATCCAAGAAGAGAATGAAGAGCAGGAACTGGGAGAAAAGCTTATACCATAAATTTCATTACATGCAATCATTGGAAATAATTCAGATGGCAAAACAATGAGAATTCACGACATCATTATGGAGCACAACTTATTGTTTCTAATTGATTCTAGAGGCACTCATAGTTTCCTAGATTCCAGATGGGTCACCAAATTGGGACTTCCTTGTGCATTGAAGAAGAGGTTGCAAGTCATGGTCACAAATGGCAGAAAGATCAATGTCCGAATGTTCCTATTTTATGGGGTAATCAATTAATTCATATTGATTTCTATATTTCACTTTAAATGGAGTTGATGCTATTTTGGGTGTGACTTGGCTTTAGACATTTGGTCCCATTCTATGGGATTTCAAAGCCAAATCCATGGTTTTTATCAAAATGGAAGGGTGATCGAATTAACTAGGATTGAGAGTCTGCAGTTACTCCAACTATAGAACTTCAAGCAGCAGAAATGAAACACCTAGCAAACACGACCTTTACCAATATATTGGCTGAATTTGATGTTATTTTTCAAGAACCATAAGGCCTTCCTCCGGTAAGATCATATGATCATCACATAATTTTAGAGCCATGAACACATCCTTTCGTGGTGCGTCCATACCAATATCCATAAGTGCAAAAAGATTAAATTGATAACACATGGCAATCTCCTTATTCATCGCTGGTGCTTCTGGTTACTAAGGTAGATAGCACATGGCAATTCTGCGTGGATTATAGAGCCCTAAGTTCTAAGACTATCAAGGATAAATTTCCAATTCCAGTAATTGATGAGTTCTTAGAGGAATTGCAAGGTGCAACATATTTCACAAAACTTGATTTGCACTTCGGGTATCATCAAATCAGAATGTGCTCTTTTGATGTGGAGAAAACAATATTTCGAACACATCATGACCAATTTGAGTTCTTGGTGATGCCTTTCGGCCTCACCAACGTGCCCTGCACATTCCAAGCTTTGGTGAATGAGGTATTCTAGATATACCTCTATAAATTTATTCTGGTGTTTTTTGACGATATTCTTGTCTATAGTCAATCTTGGGCAGATCATTTGGCACATTTGAGACTTGTTTTCGATATTCTTGCTACCCAACAATTATTTCTTAAGTGTTCCAAATGTTGCATTGCACAATGCCAAGTCTCCTACCTTGGCCATATTATCTCACGGGACGGAGTTGTCATAGACAAAAGTAAGATTATAGCCATGTTGGATTGGCCAAAGCAGGCTACTGTCAAAGGCTTAAGAGGATTTTTGGGTCTTATAGGATACTATCATAAATTTATGCAAAATTATGGCACCATTGCAGGTCCCCTTATAGCCATGCTTCGCAAATATTCGTTCACCTAGACGGACGAGGCATCCTAAGCCTTTGAGCAATTAAAACTTGCAATGACTTGTACTCTGTTGTTGGCACTTCCCAATTTCAACACCCTCTTTATTTTAGAATGTGATGCATCAGATACTGGAATGGGTGTTGTGTTACAATAAGATGGACATTCAGTGGAATACTTCAACAAACCCTTGGCTATACGTTATAACGGTCTCCATGCTTATGAAAAAGAACTCATTGGTTTAGCTAAGTCAATTTGGCATTGGAGAGCATATTTGTGGGGATGTCACTTCCTCATTCGAACAGATCATTACAGCCTCAAATTCTTACTGGACCAATGCATCATCACCTCCCCGCAACAACATTGGTTAAGTAAACTCATGGGTTTTGATTTTGCAGTGGAGTATCATGCAGGTAAACATAATAAGATGGATGATGCCCATATCCTGTTGCTTGGAGGATCATCCTTGTCTTACTTCTATTTCTATGCCAAGCCTGCATCTTTTCGATTCCATTTGATAGGAGATTCAGCAGTCAGAACCATTGCAATTGATATTGCGCAATATACAACTAGGAGAAGTTCTTGGACCTTGGGAATTCAAGGATGGGCTGATTTTCTTCAAACATCGTGTGTATTTGCTGCCCGATTCCCCTCTCATTTCTTTAATTATTTCAGCCATCCACAACAATGGACATGAAGGCTACCAGAACACACTCCATCGCATCACACGAAAATTTCTATTGGCAAGGAATGAAAGCTTATATTCAATCTTTTGGTCGTCAATGTCTTGTCTGTTAAAAGCACAAATCTGAACATTTGCATCCTGGTGGATTTCTTCAACCCTTGTTAGTTCTCCTTCCAATTTGGTTGGATATCTTAATGGATTTCATTGACGGGCTTCCTCCCAAGGGAAATTAGTTTTATTGGTGGTAGTAGATCATTTTTCTAAGTATGCCCACCTCCTTCCCCTGTCTCATCCATTTACTGTTATGAGTGTTGCTCGATTATTCTTTAACAGTATTTTCAAACTTCATAGCTTGCCTGAAACTATTATGAGTGATCGTGAAGTCACTTTCACTAGTTTGTTTTGGACTGAATTGTTTTGTTTAAATGGAACCAAAGTGGCTTTTAGCTCAGCCTATCATCCATAGAGTGATGGCCAAACCAAAGTCGTCAATCGCATTATCGATATGTATTTGTGTAGCTTTTCCAGTGCTTGTCCTCGCCTCTGGTTACAATGGTTGTCTTGGGTGGAATATTGTTATAACACTAGTTATCACTTATCTCTTAAGGCAACACCTTTTGAGGTGGTTTATGGTCGCTCTCCTCCAACGATGTTGTCTTATTGTCTTGGTTTGGCTAAACTGGAAGTTGTGGATCAAGAGTTACACAACCAGGATTTGGTTCTTCAAGACCTTTATAACCGTTTACTTCAAGCTTAGAATTGAATGAAGGCTAGGTACGATGCTAAACATCATCCTGTTCAATTTGATATCGAAGATCAGGTTTTACTTAAACTACAACCCCATCGCCAGCTCAACCTTGTGTCCTCAAAATTCACTAAACTCTCCCCACGTTTCTATGACCCTTTTCCTATTATTGCCAAAATTGGCACGGTGGCTTACAAACTTGAATTACCTCCTACCAAAATTCACCCTATTTTTCATGTCCCCTATCTTAAACCTTTCCATGGCTCTACTGTTCCTATTGAACCCTCTCTACATGTCCTTACTCATGGTGAACTACAGCCTCTTCCCAAAGCTATTCTTGACTCTCGTATCCTGCGTAATCAACGCCAAATTTTAGTCAATAGGGAGGGTTTATATCCTACTGATTCTTCTTGGGAGGATATTTCCTCATTTCAGCATTGCTTCCCTTCTTTTTCACTTGCGGACAAGTGCAACTTTAATGGAGGTAGTAATGTTATGTGCAACACCACCCACGTGGACAAGAAGACCAACACCACCCATGTAGACAAGAAGTTGACCAAAAGCTGTTAAAATGTGGGGGGTTGATGTTATGGTGGCCAACATGGCATCATGCTTCAGCTGGCAGTTCTTATCACAATTTTCTTATGGCATTTTTGAATTCCATAATTGTTAATTCCGAATTAATTCCTATTGTCATGTAACCGTTATTTCCATTATTATGTAGTGGTCTAGATAGTGTAGTAGTGGCACCATCTTTTTAGGATTGGTTATTAAACAATTTGTTTAAATTGTACGCAGAAACATATGGAAATCTAAGAAGAATTTTAGTTTTCAATTTTATTGAGATCGTTGGGTTCTCTCTTGAATGAGCCCTCATATCCTTCAGAATAGGTCATAAAGGAAAAAGGTCGGGTAAACACCAGTCCTTACAAGTGGATTTCATCGTCAATCACCCTGTAACTCGATCATAAGTTCTAGACCGTAACAGCTTGGTGTTGGGATGATCCTCATCACCTCCTATCCTTCCTTCTATGCAAATGATATTTTCGCTCATATTGGATTTTATTTTGATATTTATTATTTTGGAACATGTTGCATGTTCAACATATTTAGAGGGAAAGGAATGTGTGCTCAAATTGTTTGGAGTTAGTGGTTATACCATTACTTATATCTTATTCAAGCATTTTAATGTTAGTGGATTGTGGTTGTTTTACTAGTCTATTGGGAGGTCAATGTCTTATAAAAGTGTAGCAAAATTGTCTCTTTTTAGGCATTTGACACATAAATAAACAAAAAAAGATAATGAATCTCATTTATTTTGATAAAATGCCTAACAAAGGCAAGATAAAATCTATAATGAGATAACAAGAAAGATAACTAGGCCCAAATAAGAGCTATAAAAACCTTATAATCTAAAAAGTTGAGCAACCTCTTATGCAGACTTTCATTATTGCTACCTCTTGTTCACATATATGGCATCTTCCACAACCCACACTATCTCTTACCTCAATTATACATCTTCTCCTAACTGGCATCTGAGGAACTTTGAACTCGAATACAAATAAAGATAAAAAGAAAAGAGAAAATAAATTATCAACTTTATATTCAAATATCAGACCTTAAAAAAAACTCTCAATTCATTGTTAAAGAAAAAGAAAAAAAAAATAACTTTATATTCAATACTAGAGCAATTTTCCACCCCTAATTTGTTATCCATCTCTCTATCCTAAGAAGCCAAATATAATAATAATAATAAAAAAAATCATACCCTCTACTTATGCTAGATTTGAGGGTGTTTTAGACTGTGGTCACAATTGCATTCAAATGTTTTTTACTTGAAAATATATAAAAAATAATTTATTATTTTGTAAAAAATATTTTGATACCACATTAAGATGATTTAAAAATACTAGAAAAAAAAATAATTTGAAGTAAATAAGTAAATAAGTCTGGACTCGTGAGGAGACTAAAGTCATACAGAAAGAAGGCAAGGTCACTGCCCACAAACCCCAAAGGCATGATCCCCGTGGCCCATTTGGCTTGATGCTTTACAACCCCATTTATAAAATTATTTTTTACCACAAATATATAAAAATATACTTGTAATTTTTTTATATCAGAATATTAAAATAACTTAAAATCACTAAAAAATAATTTAAAACAAAAAATAATTAAATCTTGATAAAAAAAAATATTCATTTCATTATTTAGTTTCACATTTTCAAAATGGCTTGGAGTTGATTTCAAAACAGAAAATAGTAGAAGTGTATGATTTGAGTGATGCTCCATCCAGATTTTCAAGGTAATGCTTTCATATGTCCTTTATTTTATATTTAAAATATCTCTCTACAATTTTTAGCCTTAATATCAATAATATTTTTGCCATTGTTAAGCCATTTTGTTTTTAGTTGTTAAATTTGAATGTCAATTTCATCAAAATATCAACACATGTCTTGTATCCAAAAATCATAAAATAAAGGTTCATCTCAAAATAACTTCTTAATCACTAAACTTCTTGATTTTGATCATGAACTTCTCAAAGTTTCTTTTAGTAAATTTTGTTTAATTGAATTTATTAATTATCATTATATTTTTTTTATTAATATGGCTATTTGTTTTATGATTTTGTTGTATTTTGAGGATAAATTGGTTAACTTGTGGTGGTAAAAGAATGATTTTTGACAAATTTTATTCAAATTGTGATTTTAAAATTTTTTTCTTATGCCCTACAATATATCCTCGGTTTAGCAGTCAACTGACCAATTTAGTCTTCTTTTTTTCTACATTTTATTAGGTTAAAATAAAGACAATAAACTAAAAGTAAAAAAGAAAGAAAACTCAAATAATAGTATATCATATTATAGGAATAAGAAAAATATTTTTTAAATGGGTATACCTATTTAGGTTTTGTTTTGGCACTACATTTTAAAAGCACTTTTGAAAAAAAAATGATTTATTTTTTTTTTTTTTTAATTTTAAATTAATTTTTTTTTGGTATTTTTAGATTATTTTCATATGCCGATATCAAAAACAAATTTTTTTAAAAATAAAAAACATTATTTTAATGCATTTCTGAACAAAAAATATTTTCATAAACAATCGTAACCATACTCCCTAACAGTCACTTAATATACCGAATCCTTTTATATCTTGTCAAACAAATTAAAATATTTCACTAATTTTGATAAAGTTTATAATTTAATATGTAAGTATTTAATTTCAAAAAAAAATCATTCTGGAACTCAATTTTATTCAATATAAAATATGAGTAAAAATTTTGTAAAGAAAACTTGTAATGAAAGTAGAAATATATAGACTAGACTAAAATTTCCAAAATTCAAGGAACTAAAATGAAATTTAGTGAGAAATTTCATGCTTTTTTTTAGTATATGACACGTGTCCATATATTACGAGTTAATGATAATAATAAACAAACGTCGGTGCCACCAGTTAACGAAATAGTGTAATTGTAATATATATATATGTATATGTATATATATATATATGTATATGTATATGTATATATATATCTATGTATATGTATATGTATATATATATGTATATGTATATGTATATATATATGTATATGTATATATATATATATATATGTTGATATTATGATAAAATAATAATAATTTAAACACCAAATAAAGGGTATAGAAATGTACAAAAGCACTAACCTAATATAGTGAGAAAATAATTTTTTTTCTAGTATAAATAGAAATATTCTTTTTTTTATCTTGAATTTGAGTTTTTCTTTCAGTATTTATTTAATTTTCTCTTTAAGGTGGATTCAAGAAATAACTATTCTACCACAAAGAAAAGAAATTGCCTAAAATGATCAAAGAAAACAAAAACATAATTCATCACATACATACATACATACATACATACATACATACATACATACATACATACATACATATATATATATATATATATATATAATTCACTATTCCATTACACATAATTCATCAAACTCTCTTAAATGTCCGACATTTTGAAAATCCAAAAATTATAGTCATGTTTAATATATTATAAAAACTTAGTAATCCAATATTATACATAATTGTCAAATAAGCCTCCCTCTTTCTTAGATTTTCAATTCAAAGAAGCAGCAGTACCAGAAGTGCTAGCTACTATTCTGATGACATGATCAGCACGCATGCTTGCTTTTTATATCTATAAATATATATCCGTTCCTCTATTTATTTTCTTAAATTCGAGAAAACCATTATCTAAAAAACACATTTTGTGGGTCCGGTAAACAAGTAAAATCTCAGTTGTCCTAAATTTTTATAAAAAATATAAACTCGAACTCGAACTCAGAATCTGCTATGCAGATCTCAAATCGTTTATCATCACACCACGCTCTTACTGGGGACATCCCTTTCCTCCATATTATATGCTAATATCTAATCAAACATTGAGCCTGCTTAGCGCAAAAGTTTCAGGATTTATAGAATGCATGAATGTTGGGTGCCAGTTTTACAGCAGTAGTGTGAGCAGTAGTGATATTAAAAAAAAACTGATCCCTGACTTGCTAACAACCGATTCCACTTCTACTCTACATGGATTCCTGAACTTGCCCATATTAGCTACGATTTCTCTATCCAACTTCACCTCAAATGTGACCCTCAATCTGAATTGCGAACACATGACACTATCCATTTAGTTGCTAAGGGACCCAGATGAGTTCCCTACCCACTCTTTGTTCATGGAAGCTAGCTCCAATAAAGAAGCAAAAGACTTGGTCAAAAGATGGGAAGATTTCTGAGTGGGCAAAAGTGGCTTTTAGGGTTCATATTTCACAAGCCCTTATCATATTTGAGTTGCTGAAGAACCCACAATGTCTCTAGTTTTTGTTGAGTGCATGCATCTATCTGCCTTCCAATATGTGAACTCTTAAACACAGACAACGTAAAATCCAAAATAAATTCCCCTCTCCAATCATTCACTTGATGAATAGGCAACATCGATGATATTGTAAGGAAATATTTAATTTTGTGGGATCCATAATTTTTTTTTCTTCCTTTTGGGTCATCATATCAATTCAACAGATGACATGCCGACAACAAAATTTGTCCCCAGTTGGTCTTACGCGTATTTCACCTCGGATCTTTGGTCTCTTGTGACGAACAGCTCAAATTAATTTGTACCAGGATTGAATAGCAAGCTCATGGTTTTAGAGACAGATAGAATTTCCCTATCAATGAAGAGAAAGCATGTCCTATAGACATAGTTAGCAAAAACTAAGGAACCTTATTTATTCAATAAAATAAATTATCCCTCATGTTATTAATCACCATCATGCACAGAAAAATAAATTAGCCTCACCGGGACTAGAAATTACGAAAATACTCCATCAAAGCTTGCTTTGATGATAGGAAGATGGTTATGTGATGCCTCAATCTCATTTCAGATATTGTATGTATAAAAACTTGAGTTGAACACTTTCTACAGTTAGAGGATTAAGGTTTTGTTTTGGCAATGAGATGATGAGGCTAATTTTTTTTTATTCTAGAAAACTCCACTTCCCGGAAAACGTATTTTGTGGGCCCAGGTAAGTGAGTAAAATTCTGGTTGTCTCGGGCTCTTACAAGAGGTGTACGTTCTAACTTGAACTCGAGAATTGTTGTGCAGATCTCAAGTTTTTTGTCATCAGTCACGCCCCTTGGGCTAAACTCATTAAGTTATATTAGTTAGTACCCATTTGATTTATCAAAAGCATTATATAAAAAAATGATTTTTTATTTTATTTTATACTTTGAATTAAAAAAAAATTGATGTTTTTATATTATTTTCATGTGCTGATATCAAAAATAATTTTTTTTAAAAAAAAATTATTTTGATATATTTCTGAATAAAAAATATTTCAAAATCAACCTCAAAAACACTTCAAAACAAACACATAGTGCCTCTTAAGTGTTAACTCAAAATGGGTTTTGGAATGAGTGCGGTCGTCCATGTTTCATGAAAGTGTTAAGTTGAAATTCATAACAATGAGAGAGATCTTGTTCATTTAGTGACTTGGGCAGAGCACTGTCAACAACTTGGAGCTTAAGTTTTTGAGCATGAGAGTGTGAAGCTCAATCCATTTAAGTAATTAATATGTTTAAAGAGTATTTTCTTGATTTCTCTTTGATTTCATCTAATTTGGTGAAGCCTTATTTGCAGTCCATGTATATTTCAATAAAATAGTATCCATTCCGTCGGCATTTGCAAAATCAAAAAGAAAATCCAAGGATATACAAAGAGAGGAACTGAGTCAAGAAGGCTTGTCAATAACATTAAATTCCCAGAAAAGTTTGACGAACCGAACAATTATATAGCCATGAAGTGGGATCTAATTTTGAGATACAGGAAGTAAAAATAAATTAAAATAATAATAATAATAATAATAATAATAGTTGGGAAATAAAGAGAATCTTCATGTGTTGTATGGCAACAAGTAGCTAGTAACATCCATAAATTAAAGTCAATGGGGCCATGTCGAGTGGATGTGAGCAAGTCCTCCAGATCCTTCTCGCATAGCATTTTGCAACGCTTTTGTCTCTTGTGCCTTTGCCCTCTGAAAAAATATATAAAAAATCAATATGAATTATGAAAAAGAAAAACATAATACATATTTAATAAGCCTAAGAAATCCTTAATGAATTTAATTTCTTAAGTTTTTTTTACGCACCTGCATTGTTTCAATAGCATTTGTTTCTGCGTTGTAGTCATAGACAGTGCTCGCAGCAGTGAGCTTCATTGATAGAAACTGAGTTCAAAAAACAAGGGGAAAAATAAAAAATAAAAAATAAAAAATAAAATTGTCAGTATCGAGACAGTAAAGGCAGCTTTTGATATCAGCTTAGGTTTCAGCTCACCTCGACTTGGTTTTGCAAGGACTGGACATAGTTAATTATCTCATCCAGCATCACTGCCATCCCCATGGTCTGCAAATAACCACCATATATACTGGTTACAATTAGGAAGAAAAATTTATTTTTTCAACCAGAGAAAATTATTTCAAGAATAGATTGAGATTGGCCATTGTTTTTCTTCATACCTTGTAGCAGCCAGGCACTATATCTTGCAAGCATCTTAATCTTTCATTGATTTTTCCTCTTCTAACCTGTGGCACACCAAACAAATCTATCAATCTCTACGTTATTTAAGACTTACTGTAAGACCAATATATATGTATTGGCAGATCAATATAAAACCATGTGTGTGTATATGTGTGTGTGTGTGTATATATATATATATGTATGTATTATCCTATTTGAATTCCGTTCTGGGGTTTCGAAAAGCTACCCTTTCTGCTAAACTGTGGCTATCAGTGGCTTGACCTCTTCGAGCTCTAACATGAAAAACTTCTTTTGGTTTGTCATCCTCGTTGCTTTTCACTCCTTTACCCCTTCTGGTGCTCTGTAATCAGAAAACATGGAATCAACTCATCAGGTTCTATCAGATGAACAAAAACCAAACTTCAAAACAACCAAACAAAATCAAGAAAGGTAAGAGTTTAACAGTTGATTGAATGCATTTACATTTCTCCTCTTACTCCCACTCTCAGAAACTTGAGGAGATGAGTTCATAGAACAGCTTTCAGACACACCCGTTGCTTTTCTCTTCTTGCCTTCATGGAAGTCGCTTTCATTTCCAGGTGCGGTAAGAGGCTGAGAAACAGGCATGGCATTTTGGTCGTTTTGATGGAAAATAGCAGCAAAACTCTCCGCTAAGTTTCCTGGGAATTCTGGTGCTTGATGGCTAAAGAAGTTGTCAATGGTGAAAGGCATGAAGCTATGAGTATTATTCACGCTTGGATCATCTAGGATACCTTGATTTCCTTCTATGAACTGGTTTAATGCTACCATGCTTGGATCAATATCTAAAAAAGGAAATGGTGGCCTAAAGCTTTGCAAATCTGCTGTGAAATCAGCCATGAATTTGTTTTTGATATTATAGTCTTAGGGAGAGCCAAATGGTTGTTTTGGATAATGAGAGTCGGGCTTGTATTTATAGAGAGATCCGTCTGGGACGGTGTTTCAAACGTTATTTCCAAAAAATTCAATTTTTTATTTTATTTTAAACGAATATGTTTTGGTGTTTTTAGATCATTTTGATGTGCTGATGTCAAAAATAATTTTTAAAAAACAAAAAAAATATTATTTTGATGTATTTCGGCACGAAAAACATTTTAAAAAGTTATCGCAACAGCTCTTCCAAACATGCCCCTGCTTCTATCTATGTATTATTAGCAGACCAATTTTATTTTATTTTTTACGTATACTTTTTAAACCTCTTAATTTGAAAAATGAAAAAGGGCCACGTGCGAACTCCAGCTTATTTGGTGATTTTTCCTGAGTGGATCCTACATGTATATAATATATAATATATACAGACATGGGTACGTGCTAGAAAGGATTTTGGCCCCCAGGGGGGTTATATAAAAAAAGTTCATGAGCCGTAGGTGGACAAAATGTTTTGAACCTTTTCTTTGGAGATCAAGTGGCTTTTTTAAGTGCATCTTCTGTTATTTTTAAAAGTATTTTTGGTTTAAATATGTATTAAAATAATTTATTTTAATTATTTTTAAAATCAACATATAAAAATAATCTAAAAAAATTAAAAAAATTAAATTAAAATAAAAATTAAAAAAAAATAATTTTTTTTTTAAATATTTTTAAAACACATTATCAAACCATCATCAAAGAAAGTTTTGTGAAGGAAAGACTAGATGACATGAACTTCGGCGAGGAAGCCTTGACCACTCTCTCATCCTTTTTTTTTCTGTAGACAAATAACTATTATTTAGTATGGGTCACATACAATTATTTTTACAAGTATAGACCCATCGTGGGCCTTTAATGATGGTTTCAGCAAGCATATCCCTCTTTTTTTCTGTTTTTTTTTAACTTTTTATTTTTATTTTCTATTATCAAATTGATAGTTATCATCAACACCACACACAGCATTTTCATATGCCACCTCTGTTATAAATCACTAGTAAGTGCATTTGGACATAAAATGGATATATCAAACCATGATTGTATACGCATTTTTTAAGTGGTTCTGTGCAGATATGGCACATCAAACCATCTGTTCAAGTATCGTATATTTTTTCATTTCAAAATGACGAACTTCCACTAAAGATTTCTTTTTCCCCATTACATAATTCTTGCCCTCCATTTTCCAATGAACCACAACTATTAATTTGTTCGAGTCAGCATTGTGATTTATGGATACGCTCTAAGAGACATGACGTGTTGATAGATCAGAGCTTGTGATCTGCACAAGCAGGTCTTGAGTTTGAGTTAAGATATGTATTTCATGTAAAGATTTGAGACAATCAGCATTTTACTCGCTAACCTGAAACCACAAAATATATTTTCCGATATGGGTTTACTCGTATTTAAAAAAAGATTTATGGATATTATTAAAAGAATTACATAGAAGGTTTTCATATAAGATTTCACTTGTCAAAAGCCTATAGCTTCCTAGCTAGGTTTAGATAATTAGGATTCGAGAGAAAGAAAAGAGTGGAATTGATTGAATTTTTTTTGTCATCATCACATGTGGGGTGTGTGTTTGGCATGTGTACATGCAGTTAATTGTGTGCTCATGGTTAGCTTCCTAGGGATACCAAAAACCCATCAAAATATATTGTTAACCAAGTGGGATTTCCTTTCCCAACTTGGATTTTATTTGACATTTTCGTACCCATCTTGAACAAAAAGAGGATTTTCTAATTCTAACCATTTGCAACTTTAAAGGGATAAAGTTTGACAATAGAGTAATAGCTAACTCATTCAAAACCTAACTCATTCAATGACCAAAGCTTAAGTTATTTTTTGTCAAGCCATCGAAAATGATGAATCTATCTTTTCTGATATAGATTTATGTGCACCTCAGTTGGTAATGACATGTATGTCTTATAATAAAAAATAAAAAATATTAAAAAAACTTGTGTTAATTTCGAGATAATTCAAATAGATTGCTATCGAGATTATGAAAGTTTATGGATAACTTTTGTTTCCCCCCTCCTTTTAACTATATTACACATCTCAAAGTAAATTGGATCTCTTCTCCCCACCATGTACAAAAATGTCAAACCAATTTATTTACAACAAACCAAATTTACCCATTACGTTGAGTTTTGCAATATACCCAAATTTGGTTACAAAACTAAATAGTCCAACCCAACCCAAACTCAATGGAGTATAAACCAAACCCAATTCAATCATGTTTTGAGTATCCAAAAGATATCCATTGGGCATCTATGTCCCGACCCTAACTCGACCCAGACCTGACCCGGTAAAATTTGCATGGATACAAACTAAACAATTTGAGAATAAATTAAACTTGCATTTATCAAATTTATTTGTACATGAGATTATATCCAAAAAAAGATAAACTTCATATACTTTTAAAGCATCTCACAAAACAAAATCCATCAAGATCAATACTAGA
This sequence comes from Salix viminalis, assembly GCA_029228465.1. Lineage (NCBI taxonomy): Eukaryota > Viridiplantae > Streptophyta > Magnoliopsida > Malpighiales > Salicaceae > Salix > Salix viminalis. The sequence continues at coordinate 7,209,564 of CM055437.1, forward strand.
ACCAATAAAACAAGTCAATAATGGAGAACTCAATATTCTATTTAAAAAAAAATATATCCAAAATCACCAACACCAATACATTAAAAAATAAAGGAAAAATCTTTGAAAACAATTGAGAGAACTGAATATACTTCCAAAATATCCTATCTTTATTTACATAGAAAAATAAAATCCACCAAGATCAATCATCTAAACAAATACAACAACAAAGAACTCAATATACTTCCTTTCTAAAAAATAAACTAAAATCTCCATGCACGTAATGAAACACATATATAACCCTAATGCATACTAAAAACAACAAAACCACAAAAATAATACAAAAAAAAGTTTGACAAAAGTCACCAAACACTTACTACTAAAAAAAACATTTATAGTTTCATAGTTGACTCTAAAGCATAAAGAGTCCCATACTTTCTCTTCTTGTAAAACACCACCTTCATTAAAAAAAAAGACTTTTGGAGCTATTGTGAAGTAAAGGAAACTAAAGATATGGCTTGAAAAGGAAAATAAAAATAAGAGAGAGATGCCTTGAAAGGGAAGTATAGTTAAGAAGGGATCAAGAAGAGAAGTGAAGTCCATATAGAGGGCAAGTAGTAAGTTGCAACCCTAATGTTTTTCTTTATATATAAAAAGTTTGGTGCAATTATGATTTTTTTAGAGTTAATGATTTAGTTTGGGTCAGGTTTGTGTGTGGTTTTGGGACTAGCAAGGCAGTATCCAAACCCTAATTGAACTCGAGTCTTTTATTTCTAGTATTATCTCAACCCTGAAATATAAATAAGAAAATCTTAAACTATTCAAGTTGGGTCAGATCAGTTTCCAACAAATATGGGAAAATTGTCATCCCCAATCTCAAATAAGTCTTGAATATTAACCCTAAAAATTGAGTCCATGTCAAAAATTCTAACACGTATGCTGATATATTTTACAATAGGTCTCCCTATCACTTAGCAAAGATACCCTTCTAGACAATAACTCAACAATAATTTAATGTTACGAGGGAAAATAGATTTAACTAAATGAATGTTTCAAACGAATTAAAATAAAAGGATGAAAAAAATTAGTATACAAAACATAAGTTAAGACTTCAAATTCAAAAACATTAATTCAAAACCTTGAAATTACTTTTTGAAAAATAAGATATAAATAGTTCCTGAGTGTTTTTAAAATATTTTGTTTCATTTTAAATTGAAGTAATTATTAACTAGATTGATTATTTACAATGTATAAAGATCAAATATTTCATAGAGATAAGATACTATGATCACTTCAATAGCTTAAAATATTTTAATTAAGAATTCAAAACTTGGTTCAATCCATATTTGGTAAATGAAGTGAATCTCTTGATCACATGGTCAAAAAGTCAAGAGATTCAAGTTTAATAAAAGTATCACACAAATATAACTTGTATTTAGGCAACAACATTATTAAAATCAAAACCCTCGTCTAACGAATTATAATTCATAGATAAGAAGTATATGAATGATGAAACAAAGTTAGTTGGTCTTTGATAAATTGTTTTTCAGTTCTTAGAGAACCAAAGAAGGAAGAATATCTCACCAACACATAAAAAATGTTGTGGTGAAAAGGAGTTTGTTATTGATCTGAAATGTCTATCCTTACATCTAATCTATCCTTTATTTATACTGACTCTAAACTAAAATAAATCCTAATGGACCTCTGATGTGTACTTATATAAGGCTCACTTACTATTAAAACCAAATATGTAATCATAAGCTAAAAATTAATAAGAAATAACAGAAGTAATAAAAATCAAAAATTAATATCCTAAATATGTTAGAATCAGATTTGTCACCATTAAGAAGTGCTAAATAGACTTTGAAATCTTATTTGAATGTGGAATTAATTCTAAAATCTTCTTGTCTAGTTGTGCTTGGATTCCTTGTTTGTTTAGAAATAATTAATTATAGATTTAAAGAATCCTCTCAAAACACGAACACCCTTATTGTGTTCTTTTAACCTATTTTATAGAACTAGAAATCCCCAAAACAAGCTACCACATCTTTATGGTAAAATGGTCTTTGCCAAATAGGAATTCCACAAGTCAAAAACAAATAAATAACAAAATTTGTACAATTTATTATGACTTATATCGCAAAGCCTTCCTGAACTCTTATTGACCTAAGATTTTACCATAACATAAAAAACACCTTTTGAATCTTCATGTATAGTTTCAACTTGATATACTAGTTTCATATTGAGTTATGCTGTGTGTCGCGATGTTTTTTTCGCGCTTCGAGCCCCACCATCTCCGAAGCGGAGAAAGCGCTCGATGAAAGGAGGGTGTTTTATAGTCGTCAAGTTATGACTATAATTCTTAGGAGTCGCCACCTAGTTTTTAGGTCACTAGAAAACCTATTGGTCTACAATAGTCTAAGATAAAGGACTTGTTGAGTAAGAAAAAGACGCATCACCCATAGTGCACCATATCTAAGGTAAGATTCATTGTTGTTTGATTGTTTTTCCTAAGCTAGTTTTTTATTCATTGGTCTTTTCTAAGGCTCGAGATAGATCTTTCTCTGTGAGAGACTCACTACCTCAGTAAAAATCAAAAACCTGACCATTCTAAAGCTCAAAATATTTTACAACTCATTTTAAAAACTTTGTACTATCTGTTGGTGTATTTTACAATATAATTTTACACTTCGATAGCTAAAACAAATAACTGTTAAATTATTTTATGACATTTTGGCCAAATTCCAATGGATAATTGTAAATTGGTGACGATATCCAATTTTAATTTCAAAACATGAGAAATTTACTATATTTGTTTTTTACAAAAAAATATGCTTGGAAAAACCTTGAAATTCAGTCGTCAACACGAAAACAAAACAATTTTTTGAAAAAAATATTTTTTTGTTCAGATTTTGTATTTTGTATTTTATATGTATATATATAGAGAGAGAGATTTTATATCGTTTTTTTTATGGGTTGACTACCCATCCTTGATGGGCCGAGAGGCCCATCATATGGGATTAGACTACCAGCTTGGGTGGGTTAACCGGCCCACCACCCTTTTTTGCTTCTTTTTTGGGTCTAGGCCGATCGGCCCACACCATTTTGGTCTGGGTTTCCCAGCCCAATCGGATTGGTCGACCTAGTCATTTTTGGTTTGGTGGATTGATTGGCCCACCCATTCTTGGTGGGCAGGACGGGAACAAGGCCCAATCTGGTCAGCCCACTTTTCCCATGCACAACAGTTGGACGGGGGGTGAATTAATTCACTCCCCCCATTGTTCACCACAACGGTGAATAATGAAATGATGGTTGGTGGGGGATGATGACTAGCGTACCTATCATTGTCGCCATGTAGAAGAGGCCGAGGTAATTCTTCTCAAGGTGGTGTCATCAAAAATGATGGCCGGGAGAGCAGCTGGAAGTTGGCTGGCTTAAGTTGTTGTCGCTACTACTACTTATGCATTGTCGAATACCACGATTGGGTTACAAGCGTGAAGGACAAGCTCACGGTGATGAGGGGGTGGTGTTAGGTGGCCAGTCGGATGTTGCTTGAGGAGAGAGAGAGGGTTGTCGGCATGACTATAGAAGAGAGAGAGCACTGCAACACAAGGAAGATTGCTGATGATGGATCTGCCAGCGCTGAGGAAGATGATGGTGGTTGTCGCTGGTGGTTATGCGTGTATGTGTTTTTCTTGACAACTTTTTCATTGTGTGACTTCATCTTCCTCGTGTTTTTTCTTCAAATTTTCCTGTATGTTCTTCCCCTATCACTGTATATTTATGGAAAAATCAAAAACACCTTTTTCTTTTTTTAATTTGTCAATAAATGTGTATTTGAAAACAAACTCCATTTTTCATGTTTCTTTTCTATTTTCTTCTAGAAATGGAGTAATACTCCATTATTGAGCACACCCTTTAGAACTAAAAACTGATGAGGTTCCTGTTAAATAATAAGTTATAACTAGAGTAATTAGATAATAAATACCTTAAAAAAAAGTCAATATATAATAAATAAAATATAAATATAATAAGAACTTCACATGTGAATATTCATTTTCATCTTCATTAAATCAAGACAAGGTTAGAAGATATAACATAAAAATTTTAGCAAACGGCTTTTTGTTCACTCAAAAGCAGCGGCATTGCCTTCCCGTTTGCTTCTCTTTTCCTCACTTCCCTTCCCTCTTTATGTTTGGAGTAATTTCTAAATTGATGAATTAAGGACCATATGGTTAAATATTGACACAAAAGGTGGTCGGTTGCATCCAAGAGAAGAGAATATTGTAAAACAAAATCAGAGAAAACATATTGTATATTTTATGAAAAACAAACTTAAATTTTTTTTGAAAAAAGCTTCGGCTTCTCTAGGGTAACCACAATTGATTGGGAGTTTTTAAAATACTTTTTGTTCATAAATGTATTAAAATATTTTTTTGATTTTTTAAAAAATTATTTTTGATATCGTCATATAAAAATAATTTAAAAACATTATTTTTTTTAATTTAAAGTAAAAACTAAAAATAAAATAAAAATCTATTTTTTTCAAAAGTGCTTTTAAAATGTAATGTCATACAACTTATTACTACATGTTTGAGAGTCTAGTTGACCTTGTTTTTTAAAGTATTTTTCGTTTAAAAATATATAAAAATAATATTTTTTATTTTTTAAAAATTAAACGAAAATAATCTAAAATAAAAAAAAAATATTTTTAAAATTACTTATAAAACGCAGCAACAAACAATATCTTATTGGTGATTGAGAAAAGGGTTGCCAATAATTGTTTGGACCGGGAGGCTTTGTTCCCTTTTCGTCTACCCTTGGCTCATCAAACATTCGTATGTGCGCACCCATACTTTGTCCGAAGTCAAATCACATGTGGTGGAGCCAAGAGGTGAAAGATTTCACGCCAACACCTACAATGGTCAGGAAACCTCTTGCTAATTTTGACATTTTGTAGCAAACCTAGGCTAGGGTTATAGTACCGAACGCCAGTGCAGCTTTCACGAAAATCTTCTTTCCTTATTAATATGCATTTTTTGTTTATTTATTCTGCCCATCTGAACAAAGTTGTAAAATCCGTTTCGGTCGCCGTTCTAGTTTTTTTATTGGAACGGAATGTTCCGGTTTCGGTGCATTCCGGCGTGCCGTTCCAGTTTTGTATTGTTTATATATAATTAATTTTCTAAATCATCTCTTGTTGTGCTCAAATTCCTACAAAGAATAAACACGAAAAAATATAAAAAAAATAATATCAATGTAATAAAAAATAATTATTAATATAATAATATTGATATTTTACCTAAATAGAATTTTTATTAAAAAATAGTCCAGTCCTGCATGTGGACATATAATTTTGCTGGTGGATTAAAAATTCAGACGACACATGTTTCAAATTTGTAAACGACGCCTCTGGTTTTCAGGTTTTTATTTATTTATTATTTGTGTAATAATTATTATGTTTTTTTTTTTGCTACATTGAATTTGTAGCAACCCCAAAAGTTTTTTTTTTTTGCAGAAAAAAAAAAAGTTTGAAGACAAAAGGTAAGAAGAACAAAACGCACCGACTCTCTCTCTCTCTCTCTCGTTGTCGTTGACACAAAGCAGAAGCTTTAGCACGGCGAAAGCCAGCCAAGCCTGAGAGAGAAGAAACCCAATAATCGAGAGAAAAAAAACTATTTCTGCTTCATTTCCTTTTCGCATCTTATCTGATGAGATCATGAGAGTGTCTTCCCTTGTTCTTTTAGCACATTTGAAAATTGAAACACTTTTGCAAGCCTAAAGTCTAAACTCTTCCATTCCATCCTCCTCCCCGATAGCAATCTCTCCAGAATGGACTATGAAAAATTCAGGCAACTCTCTCTCTCTCTCTCTCTCTCTCTGCAACATAGGCAAGATCCACATATGGGTATGTTCCATTTGTTTATTTCAAATAATATTTCTAATATATATATATATATATATATATATATATATATATATGGATTAGGGATGGAGAACTTGAGATTGGAGTTGAGCTGATGGCAAATTGATTTGGGAATTTTGGCGTACGGGGAGTGTTTGTGTGTGTTTAAGACTTTAAGCAGCGGCGTTTTGATTTTGAGCCCGGAACGGAACGCCCGGAATCGAACCGAGGCGTTCCGGCCGGAATTTGGCCGGAATTTTCAGAACGGACCGGAATTAAAACCGGGACAAAAACGACGTCGTTTTGTCCTGGTTTTATGAGTGGAATGGCACGTTCCGGCCGGAACGGAACGAATTTCACAACTTTGATCTTGAAGTTCATTGTTGAGTACATCAACCACTTAAAGTTATATTTTTTTATTAATTTGGATATTCGAGTCAACTTATGTATATGTCAACTAATTTTATAGATCATGAAATTAACGATTATATAAATCTTCAATGGTCATTATATCAGTAATTACAGGGTTCGAACTTGAGACTACAGGAGAAACAAACCTTTTTTTTAGTCTCAAACTTTCACCATTAGACCATCTATTAGATGGTTATTTAAAGTTCTGCTTGTTTGTTCCCGTTATCGGCCATTTTAATTCCTAAATCATTTTGCTTCATCATTTCAATGAACCTTTCATTCTATTTCAAAAGGTAGAAGAAATTGTCACATCAATGGTGGAATTTCAGTCTTCATGCAAAAACCAATACTAAATTCATAAGGCTTTTAATATTCAACACCGTGTTATTGTACAATTAAAAATTGATTTCACATCATATGCAAGCTTTACTTTAACTTGAGCTTTTTTTTAATGCCACATCCTTAACTAGGTCCACCTTGGCTTGAGCTCTTTAATGTCAAAATTTCACCACCTCCGCCATCATATGCTCTTTAGAGCCTTGTTTGGTATTGTAGTTATTGTTGTGGTTGATATTTAAAAAAAAATAATTTTATGAAAAAAACACTTTTAGTTACGGTTCATAAATGAAATTGAAGTGTTTGGTTAAAATTATAGTTAAGTTTGGGGTTCAATGAAAAATAGTTTTATGTGCTTGGTAACCATGTTATACATATTGATGTCAACTTGTGAAATTACTTTAAAGAATATATACACACACACACATACATATATATATATGAGGCCTCAAACTAAATCCATCACGAACTAAATTCATATGTGAAGTCCTCTGCGAAGTAGATCTCTCTTCATGAGAGAGTACCTACGGGTGTATATTACGATGTAATTTTACATTGCATTTAAAAAAAAACTTTTGTACTATCCATGGATATACTTTACAATGTAATTTTACATCACGATAGCTAAAACAAAATACTTGTTAATTTGTTTGATATTTTGGCCAAATTCCAATTTTCGTTTCAAAACATGAGAGATATGTTATATTTTGTTCATGAAAAACATGCTTCAAAAAGCTTTGGAATTCGGTCATATGCACATAACAACATATTTTTTATTCATTTTTTTAATCTGATGTTTTTTTATATTATTTTTTTTGAAAAAATAAAATAAATATAATTTGGATTGGACTTAACCCACCTAAATCGGCCGACCCAGCTACTAGACTTAGGGTTGGACCCGACCCAGCCAACTAGGTTAAGTCAAGAACAAGTCTACCTAACAGCACAAGAAGTTAAAAAAAAAGAGAGAGGTTGATGCATTGTTCACGTGTTACATGAATAGTAACAAAGTGGTTGACCATCAGTGATGAGAGGCTCACTTGCCGCTGCCGTAGAGTAGAGAAGATTGAGGGTGGTTCTTCCTGTGGTTGTGGTGGTTCTTCCTGTGGTTGTGGCGTTGAAAATGGTGGCCTGTGGTGGCCGGGAGGAGCGTTAAAAGATTGTTGTGTTGTGTTGTGTTGCTACTGCTTGACGCCGAAGCTGTGGGAGAATAATGGATTGGTGCATATGCTCGATGAAGAGGAAAGGATGTCGATTCTGAAGGAGCAGCTACTGGAGTTTGCTGGTGCTGAAGAAGAGAGAGGGCTATCGGCATGGCTATTTTTGAGAGAGAGAAAGTTGTCGGAGTTGTGGTTCTTGCTCTCGTCTCATGCGTCTCCTCCCCCTCAGTTTTTTTTCTATTTTTCTCCTCGATGACCGTCGTGCATGAAGCAACAATTCGTTTGTGCTCATCTGTCATCTGTGTGTTTTTAATTAGTGTGTCATCTATGTTTTGGGCAAAAAACATTTAAACACTGCTTTTTATAAACAGCGGTTCAACCGTGGTTTTAGGTAGGGACCCACTATATAAAATTATGGTCCATCCTTTTACCAAATGTATTGGCTATGTGATGAGCCTCTACCACAGAAGTCATCACAGAGTCAAACACCCACTTAGAGCTAAGTCATAGTGCTAATGGAAGTTTGAGCAATGTTTGAACTTGGAAAGGAAGCAACTTTTTCAATAAGTAGATGACAATACCAATTTTTCCATAACATTACACCTAAAACCATAAATATTTGATGAAATAATACCTAATATCAATGTACTTTGTCTTCTTCTTATGAAATATGTGATTCATGTTTGACAATGTGTTTCAAAACTATTTTTGAAAAAAATTGAATATTCTTTATTTTTATTTTTTACTGTAAATTAAATATTTTTGGTGTTTTTTTATCATTTTCATGTGCTAATTTCAAAAATATTTATTTTAAAAAATACATCATTTTGATGCATTTCTGACCAAAAAACTCTTTCAAAACCAACCTCAAACACACTCCTAAATAGGCACATAGCACTTTTGATTATATAAATGACAATGATCAAGATCTATATCATAATCAGAGTTTATATTATCAGTCAACTAATCTCTCAATTACCAAGCCTTTTATATCAAACTCATAACTAAGTTGTATTTTTAATATGTGTATTTTTTATTTTCTTTTTCAACAATAAACGTATTATCTAGATATATAGTCAATAAACAAATATCATCATGTAATTTATTGAAATAACAAGTTGATTATATAGTCTTTAATTATAATCATTGCCAGATATAATGGTATCAAGCCTTTTCATATCATTATTAAGGAGATTGCTTAAATCCATACATGGACTTTCTTAGGAGACATGCATGACCTTTTCTTATAATCAATACAAAAAAAAATACTGAAATATATAGATCAACATTAAGCTACTCTAACTTTAGGTCTCAAATTGAAACTAAGGTCATGTTTGGCACTGTGTTTTAAAAGTATTTTTGAAAAAATAAAATAAAATAAATATTTTTATTTTTTACTTTAAATTAAAAAAAAATAGTATTTTAAGATCATTTTGATATGCTGATGTTAAAAATAATTATTTTTTTTAAAAAAATATCATTCTAATACTTTTATGAAATAATAATCATTTTAAAAAATAATTTCAACCACATTTCTAAACGGGACCTAAAAACAATAAAGTTTTGATAGAAATATATCTAACTATACAAGAAAAAGAAAAAAATCTGCTTTTTAAAGTCAACACTAGCTACTTGACTAAAGCCTATTGCAACTGATCAAGCTTTGTTCATGACATCTTTCTATTCTAGGAATACCAGTGAACGTTATACAAAGATTTTAAATTTAATTACTGCTCAAACATTTGATCTCTGTATGCATGACAAACAATTTTCTATTATAATCAACACCAATAATTGATAAATAAACTAATAATATAAATCACCTCATATAAAAAATAAAAAAAACATAACTTCAAAGTCAAATAAAATTAAATGTTTTTCAATTCCAAGATCATAAATCGATATAATTATTGAAATATTAAAGTCTAGAAATTAACTATACACTACCAAAGCATCCAATTAACATTTAAAACTTATTCCCAAACCATCTAAAAAAATATAGGGGTGAGTGTCACACTCAGTAAATAATAGTTCATCTATCTAGTTGGACCAAAACTTACTAATATATATAGCTTAACATCAATTCATTTATCAAAATATTTGTACAATAAAATATTAAAAAAAAATCAAAAAAAGACATTTCTAAATTATTTACAAACTCAATTTATTCAAAATGAAATCATTTTGAAACACAAACATTGTTTACACATTCATACTCGAAGTCAAATTCAAAGTAGAGAAACTAGGGTTTCTCTAACCACTATAACAATGGGTTATATTTTATCTTATGACCAAACATCAATATCAATGTTTAACTCTTAAAGGTCGGTTCCGAAGTATGGTTAATCAAATTTACGTTCATGCTCAATTCATAAATGAGTTCACAAAGAACAAAACATGTTCAAAATTATATTAGAAACATTTTTTCAATCACAAGTATACTATCACAAAACACTCAACATTATTTACAAATTATTTATTATGTGTGATCCTCCTAATTTACAAAACAATAAAAAATACATAGTACGAAAAAGCTCATTCAATTCATAAATATATATTTTCTAACTCAAAATAATTAACCAATGAACAGTTAGTTATATATATGATACGCAAATCCAATATTAGCCGTAGAGACAACCAAGCACTTGTAAAAAACTAACAATAGCACATTTAATTGTCAATCAAGATAGAGGGTAAATTACTATAAAGTTTAATTTTCTTTTTATTCTCTAAATAATTATTATGTAATTATTAATATACCCATTATTACTTATAATAAGTTTAATTAATAAAAATAGCATAATAGAAAACCTATAGTTAATTATATTTTCATTGTTTATTTATTTATTTAGTTTTGTCTTTCACAGATATATCATCAAAGGAATCCTCGGTATTCTGCCACCACAAGCATGGTTTAGTGATTATATATTTCATTTTGTAAAATAGTTCCGAAACTGAATTATTTCAGTTTTTCTTTTTCTTTTTTTTCAATTGTACTATAAATTGCAATGGGGAAGGCTATATATATATATATATATATATATATATATATAGCTCAAGATTTGTTAGATATCCCAACTATCATCCTTATGAGACTGGGCTGGGAACTAATGAATTTGGACCTGTCCGTATCCAAACTTTCAAATTGGGGGGCTTAAAGATTATTGTTGTTATAAACTAAAAAAGGCTTCTAGCCATATGCTACAGTTTCTTTGAATAAATTTTTTTTATTATATTTATAATTATTATTATTATTTCATTGTCGTGATCAGATAAACCTTTATGAAAACTTCGAGATTCATATTGAGAAAAGCGAGAATAGGGACCAAAATAAAATAAAAATAAAGCTTTTGTAAGAGTATTTTTCAACATGCTAGGCATATTTCAATACTTCATCCAATAGATTCTTGCCATGTTTTGATGCACATATTGTTTCTAGTCTAAGAAATGTTCATTGGACTAGTAGACCTTTTTCCATTATTAATTTTACATTCAATTTATCTCCATCAAATTTAAAGTCGTTCAAATTCAATGCTTATTTGTTTTCCTTAAACTATGTTTGGATGTTTTCTTGAAAATTAATTATTGCCTTCTTGGAACTACAAGTGATGAAGGAGTGTTTCTATTACATTTTTATGTTGATATGGCATTGAATTACCTTAAAATTTTAATAAAATCATGAAAGATATCGATAACAATTGAAAGGTATTGCGATCAAAACGCATTATAAAAAGTTTTATTCATGTATGTATATGAGATTTTCTTGTTTAGTTTCTAGAAAATATTTCATACTTATTTTATTTGTTTATATGATATGAATATTAGAAAATGTCCTAATAAAAGCTTATATATATAACCTAATTTTTAAGTTAGTTATTTTTTATTTTAAGTACTTGTGTTAAGCTTTAGAATAAACTAGATAGGTGGTCGATGTTATTTTGAGTGTTAACCTATTTTCTTTTCAACATAAAAAAATATCAGAACAATATAAGTGCTCTTAGAAAAAGAAAATAAAAATTCTAGCTATTAACTTAAATGACTTTAAAGGATGCATTACAAATCTCATAACACAATAATTTAAAAGACAAAAATAAAGAGAGAGGGGTTCTACTCATTGAACTTCACCCCTTATCACTATCCTTCTTTTCCTTTCTTATTTGTTTTCACTTTTTCCTCCTTCTATCCCCCCTAAACGCCCTTTATAAAAAAATCCTAAAACTATTTGTAACAAAACCAGGATGGTTTTGCATAAAAATGGTTATTGGAAACTTCTTATCCATGCCATCCCAACCTTTCTAAAGAAATGATTTTTGGCTCTTTTTTGTTTGTTTTTTGGGCTTCTCTCAACCAAGTTAAGGTTGCCCTAAAGTTGTATTAATCTAGGTATCTTTTTTCTCAGTCATAGTTGATTAGGTGTGCTACATTAACGAGGTTATTATGTAGAGGTGATGTTTATTTATCCTTAGAAATAAACCATGTTCAAGTTTGAGGTTTACAATCCAACATTCAATGCTAGGAAGGTTGGCTTTTAATCAGCTTCTATGTGGAAGGTGGGGCACAAATATTGAAAAAGGATGACATAATATTTAAAAGAAGATTCTCCTCTCCTTAATGGTGGGTGGATAAAGTATTTGAGGTTATCAAAGATATCATGTTTATTTGCTTGAAGGTGGCTTTTTAATCAACCTTTCCAAATAAGGAAGACAATAGAACAATGAAAGATGACATATCACTCAATCTTCTTATTAAAAGTGAGTGACATGTCATTTATTTATTTGAAACAAGGAAAGATAACATGTCACTCAAGGCCTGTTTGAAAGTGTGGTTGCGGTAGCTTTTCAAAGTGCTTTTTATGCCGAAATACATCAAAATGATATTTATTTTTTTTAAATCATTTTTGATATCAGCGCATCAAAATGATCTAAACGCACTAAAAAATTTTCATTTAAAATGCAAAAATCAAAAATGAAATTTGGCAAAACGCCGGTTGCACTGCTCATCCAAACAGGGTCTCAATCTATTCATTGAAAGTGAGTGACATGTCATTTGTTTATACCCTAAAAATCAAGGTTTTTTTATTTTCTATTTTGTCAAAGTTCAATTTAGTTTTTATTATTTCAATTTAAGCTCCAATGCTTTTAATTAAGACAAAACTGACTAATTTTATTCAATTAGACCCTTACCATAAATGAAATGAGATCCCTTAAGTTTGTGCCTTTTTTCTTATTTAGGAATGCTTATAATCTTAAAGATATTTAAGTTACAATGGTTGTTTTAAATGACACCGCTGAAAATAATATTTTGCTTATTTGTTGTCGGTAAAAATAGAGGATCAATTTAAATAGAGGGGTGACATAGCAAAAATATTATTATGAGAGACCAAAGAACAAAATCTATTAATTAGTGTATTGGAAGACTAGCTATAATCTAAAACACATTGGGTATTTAACTGTGGAGCCAACCTTATTTATAAATACAGATGACACTGTGCAATTTTCAATAAATTATTTTGGTGTTTGAAGTTTTATTTTGTTCGATTTATTTTTAATTGAAGGTCAATTGTGCCTGAATTTTTAGTGAAATATGAAATTGAAAAAAAAAAGATCAAAATGAAAGAGACATCAAACATGGGTGATACGTCAAAGATTACAAGAAAAATATACTTAGATCCTCAATTTTTAAAAATAGCTCATTTTATACAATTTAGGTCCCCTTAATTTTTTATATAAAATTTTTTTATATAAAAAAATAATTTTAATACACAAGTTTATTTGTGTTATTTTGTAGTCCCTGTTTAGAGAGATGGGAAATAAAGGGTAGATAAATTCCAATGACAAGAGAGAAATTCATCATTCACTCTATTTTTTATCACCAAAATATATCTTTTTTATGTCCACGAGCTCCATGAGATTATAGGGGTTTCATGGTTGTTGTTTAAAGTCTCGATATTGCATGAAAAAGAAAGATCTATGTTGAGAAACCTAAAACTAAATTGATTTAATTTAAAGCTTTTAAACCATTATTTGGATATTCGAAGTTATTAGAATGATTTGTGGGTGTGAGTGTGGGCATAACGTGATGGTAAAGGGTGTGCACCTTATAAGAGTCTTGAACAGACAAAATTTTATTCGCTTTACTTGGATCTGTAAAGAGTGCTATAAGGTTATTGGTGTGATGTTTTTAGATTGAAATAACTTGAAAGTTAGGTTTTTTAACCAAAAAAATTGGTTGCATGATTTTTTAGTCATCATAGTGGTAGCTGAGATTTGAGCTCGTAGACGACACATTGTCTTCCTTGATGGGCAAAATGTCACTTGGTTATTTTTCTCAAAACAAAAGGGTCGTCTATCCCTTTTAAGAAATAAAATAAATAAATAAAATAATCTTATATATGTGGGCCTGGTCTTGCAGGCTTGCTACTACTCCTAGGCTCTTAATTTTAGTGGGTCAGGCGCATTGGATCATAGACATGCATGTTTGTTTGTTTTTTGTTTTTTTACATTTTTTTAAATATAAATTTAAAGAAAAAATATATTACATATATTATTTTTTTTATAAAAATAAAATATTTAGCCAAGCAATACGACACAGTCAAATGACTAATAATTTTCTGTTCGATTTAATGTTCGAACCCCCAAAGTATCGTAATCAATGATGTAATTAATGAGGATATTTTTTATTCCATACGTTTCTTCTCTGTTGCGTTAATCACGCTTAAACCATCACCTTCAACATTGTTATTATCTTGTGATTCCCACGTTGTTATCGCCGTAACCCTTCATTTTTTTCATCTTCTTCGTCTTCTCTGTAATCATAAACTATCTTCACCTCTCTCTCTCTCTCTCTCTCTCTCTCTCTCTCTCTATATATATATATATATATATATATATATAGATATAGATGTGCGTGTGTGTTGTTTTTTCTTGATATTTTTCTTTGACAAGAATGAATCTCATTCCTGAGCTCCTGTCAACAAGTCATCATAATTACAGTTGATCAAAGACTTCCTGAGAATTAAGACTGGATCTTTATCTGTAATGATGAAACTGATGCACTGTGTGAACCGTGTTGGGGAATTCCCGAAATATTGTATTTTCTTTAACAGTTTAGGATGGGCACTTTTGTAGGGCTTTCTTCAAGATAGGGCATGCTGTTTTCAATCTTCCATTGATTTGTTTTCCTGTTAAAGGAGAAACACTTTAATTTATTTGGAAATAGGATTGAATGGCTCAAGTACTCAGTAAATTAATTGATAAAAAAAACAAAAAATACTAGGGTTTATCCGCAAGGGTCCAGTTCACTAGCTAGTTCTTAACTTGCTATCTTGTGTATTTACAGTAGTTCTCTATCATAAGATGGCCTCCAACCCTAGATTGCCCATTGATATAGCTGAGTCAAACCCCAATCCATACACCTCATCCAAATTTTATCATTTATAAATATGATAATATTGTCAAAATATCAAAACTGTGACGTTTTACAGTAGTAGCAGAGCTTAAGTACTAGTTAAAACCCTAGAATTAATCATATAGTAAAAGGATTCCTAATCTTGGTCAGCTAGAAAAACTGATGATTAGGTTGAAGAGGAAATGGTCTAAAATGTCATGAATATTCTACATAAATCGCATGCATCATCTCATAGGTAGGAAGAAACGCATCCTCCTCTTGTTAGAACTATTTTTTTCTTCATTCTGATCTAACCCTTTTTCTTTATTTATTTTATATGTCTTACAACTAGATATCAACTTTGGTTTTGTCGTGTTAAATTTTAAAACATCATTTAGCTTATTTCTCTTCCATTGACTCTAAGAGTGAAGAATTGGAAACCTCAAACTTTCTTCATCGTTTAGTATTATATAATCATTGAAAACATTACATTTACGGTAATAGAAATTTTTTAATAAAACAGATCAACATAGACTAAATCAAAAATCCATCCATGTTCTCTTTCCACTCAAATTGAGGCTAATCAATGAGAATGCCATTGATGAAATTATTGTTAATTTCATAATTAACATCTTAATAGTCATCATCAAAATAAATATCATATATTGATAAATAAATAAATAAAAATGCTTGCTTCACTTGAAATTTCCTTCTCCATTGATGTGTGGTGTTTTTATGCTCTTCCAATCTACATCGAACCATATAGTATATGGCTCCACCATCAAGAAAATAGTTTAATTCCTTGACTACCTTCTAGTATATCTATGAAGTCGCAATCACCTTTTAAGTTTTTTCTAAAGCTTCCAATATAATTTCAAGGATAATACCTCTTATTTAGAGTAGGTTTAGCATCATTCACAACTCTAACATCCTTTTGTTTTAGTATAGCCGAGGAAGTTTTTCATAAGTTTATAAAAATGAATCTACAAAAAAAATTGGTGGGCCCAATGACACGTACAAGAAAAACACTTTAATACACTTAAATCAAAATAGTATTTATACATGAGATGGGAAGAGTGAATCGTATTCTCTAGGCTTAAATGCTTTTTAAGTCTTGTATTATACTTGTATTGTTCGGATATCTATCTAAATCTAAAGAGATAAGCTTTTGGCCTTGAGTATCTTATTAAATACTTAAGTTTAAATATATATTTAATAAAGCATCTAAATTATAAAATATTCAACATTAATATCTAAATATTTATATAAATATTTATGAAGATGTGTATATTTATAGGAAATGCTAACGACGTGTAATAATTAAAACGTTTTATGTAGTGTTTGGTATTATAGTAGCGGTTATTTTTCAAAGTGTTTTTCACTCGGAAAAAAAATCAAAATAAATTATATTTAATAACAATGTATAGAAACAATAAATAAAATTCAAATTATTAATAAATATACAGTCAATTGGTGCGTAGCGAAATAGTGATCTAGTTTAGGAAAAGAATTGACAGAACTTGCAAAATTGAGTGGATGTGTCATAGTTTTACCTATCTTGAAAGCACCGTGCCCTTGTCAAATCAAAAGGTCCGGTTGAATAAGAAGAAGAACAAGAACAGGAAATATGACAAATAATGTTTAAGGAGTAATTAGTAATGTTTTATTATTTAATTTATTTTAAAAAATACATAGAATTAGAAAAAAAAATTTAATTTAATATATTCTTATCACTTTTTTAGATCACAATTTGATTTTCTTTATCTTTTATGTGTCTTATTTTTTTTTAAAAAAAAAGAGAATAATTAATAGTAAATAATAATTTTTTTCGCAAAATGAAGGGTATCCATCGAAACTTTTAGTATCAATAATCATTCATTCTTCTCATGGTAATCAATAACGTAATGTTTACATATAATAAGATATAGTGAAGATCCTATGTGTTAATATAAAATTGTAAGATCTCACTCATTTTTAACGTACTATAAAATAACATATGTTGCAATTATTTAGTGCTCGTTTGAAAGTATGGTTGACGTTTCTTTTGAAAGTGTTTTTAATTCAGCAATGCATCAAAATGATTTTTTTTATTTTTTAGAAATTATTTTTGAAATCAGCATATAAAATGATCTAACACCAATTTTTTAAAAAATATTTTTATGCTGATTTTTGAAATCAGCATAAAAATAAATATAATTAAATTTTTTTAAAAGTATTTTTGAAACGCAATGCCAAAGAGCCTTATTCTTTATATTCTTTATGTAATAACTTTTCAAAAAGAAAAAAAAGTGAAAAATAAAGGGAAAAAACTAAAACAATATTACAAAAAAAATGAAGATTTGAACAATAAAAAGTAGTGATTAATAGGCCAAGTGTATAATGATAAAAATTCCAATTACAAAAAAGAATTAAAAATTAAAAAAATAATGATAAACATGTCAAATATAAAAATGATAAGGATTCCAAAGTATAGAGAGAGAGAGAACTAAAATTGTATATTTTCAACCTCCACAGTATTTTTTAGAGAAAAATAAATAATAAAAACAAAAAAACATTTCTTATTGTATAATTTCTCAAATCAAAGAGAAAATGACAAAAGGATAGGAAAGTCCTCCAAGAGTCAAAAATAGCTGCATCAATGGACAGGTTTAGAAGACTTTTCCGCTGCCGCTTTCGTTTGAGTCCTTGCTTTGAACTCTGATGGGCTTCGGAGCAACAGCAACCACATACGAAACGGCACTGTTTCATTGCAGAACAGAATGCAGACACCCACCTCATCACTTGTCTCTCGAACTAATCTGGATGGGGGAGAAATAAAAAAATAATAAAATAATAAAGTCCTTGCTCTGAGATTCCAAGCAAAGGCTTAAAATGCCGCCTCGTTGGGCAAACTAGCATCACCACGTTTCTAAATAAATGTCGATTTAGACTGTTTTTAAAAATATTTTTTTGTTTATCGATATATTAAAATAATATTTTTATTTTATATTTTAAAAATTATTTTTGAATATTTGTACAATAAAATAATTTAAAAATATTAAAACAATTTAATTTTAAATTAAAAAAAAATACAGATAATTTTTTTAAAAAAATATTTGTAAAACACAGTAAAAAGGAGAATGTCACCCACCATTTTTTATAATAAAAAATATTTTGGTCAGTCAAGCACGCTTCGTGTCCCATTAGGACGTCTCATCTAGAAACACAACACCATGGACAGTTCAATGCCTGGCAAATTCCAAATATTTCGTTTTCTAGAATTTAATTCACTGTTCTAGTTTCCACTCTTAATTTTGTTTGTTGGTCCCTTTGTGGGGTCCATTAATAAAGGAGATCCGTTGAGTAAAAAGGTTGAATTCTACAAGTTTATTTACGTGTACGGTTTGGTATTGCATTTTAATAGTATTTTTGAAAAAATTTAAAAAAATTTTATATTTTATTTTTAAATTATTTTTTTTAATATTTTTAGATCATTTTGCATGTATTGATATCCAAAATAATTTTTAAAAAATAAAAAAATAATATAATGATATATTTTCTAAATAAAAATACTTTTAAAATAACTAACGTGTAAAGCAGTCTGAAAATCAAATACATGGTATATGCTTATCTCAAACCACTGATTTACGTAAACTTAGATTTACTATTCATACATAGTATCTACGGGTTTAAAGCACATGCTGTTCAATAAAAAAAAATCACTTGAAACAATGAAACATTCAAGTTATAAAAAATTGTATTTTATATTATTGTTGAAGTTGATATATGATGTTGAAATTTTCAACCCCACTTTTCATGATTTAAAATTAAAATTAAATCTTATGATAATTATCCTGAAATAATCATTTGATTTAGTTAGTTCATAACGCATCATCGATAAAAAAAAAATTGAATTAAAGTAAAAATTGATAGGAAAAAGGCCTCATGAAATAACTTTTTACCTCGCTAGAATTGAAAATTAAATAATGAAATTGATAGAAAAGAATTACATGACCTAGTTCATACGATTGGTCCAAAGGAAACTCTACTGACCAATAAAAAAAGCCTTAGGAAGCAATTGAGAAAAAAAATAATTGATAGAAAAAAACTTTTTGATCTAATTTATTACCTAGCCCGTATTTAAAATTAAATACATAATTGTTTTTTAAATGATCAGATAATTTGTCAATTCAAAGATAATCGAAATGACTATTAAAAATATATGAAGATAAAATTAAAAATATAATGCTACCCATTTGGCTAAAATAATTATTTTTCAATGTTATATTTATTAAGAATTAAATTTTACAACTTCTCAACATATAATATTTCAAATCCAATATCTCGGATTAATGATTTGAAAAAATTATGGGTCTTAATATTTTGTATTTAATTTTTTTATCTTATTCGGTGGCGCATCCGATGAGAAGCCGGAAGAACATTTTTAACCATTGAACGACATCACACGCGCCGATTGTAGGGAGCGTAAAGAAAAAATATGTTGGCACGTTAGACAAATACTCATGTTGTTTTTTTGCAGAAAAACTATAAAATTACTTAAACACTCCTACATCCAATGTCTGAATTTTGTCTTATTAGAGAGCATATTTGTAGTTTTACTATTTAGAAAAAAAATGAATTATCATAAACACCCTACCAGCAACTCGTGGTTTTTGTCTTATTGGAGAGTAATATGGTTATTTTATTGCTCATAGCAGTGTAACAACTTGAAAATACCCCTGGAAAGTTAAATGTTTGTTATATGCTAGCAGGGGTAAAACTGTAGTTTTACTGTGCAAAAAAACCTAGAAAACACTCAAATACCCCCAGAGAATTAGATAATACCAACAAGTCTCATGAAAAAGTTAAAAATACCACTTATGCCAAGAGTTATTCTTAATGCACTAAAGAATAAAATGATAATTACACTTTTATAATCCACAATAATTTATGTTTAATGCAATAACATTTATCCCACAAGTTATACACTTTAAGTAGTGTACCTCCACTGGTTAGGACCTAGATTTACTTGTTAAAGATCACCAGTTCGAGTCTTACAAACCTCAAGGCTATTAAAGACTTACATGGTTGTTAACTTCAACGCTCGTGAGATTAGTCAAGGTATAATGTTTTAACTTTCTAATTGATTCACTTACAAACATGAAATAGAGGAGTAATATTTTTAATTATTGTTTGAAATACAATTTTTCAATATATAATGTTTTTCTTATATATCTATATAACTTATTAGAGAATGTATATTTTATTGACTATAAACCATGGTTGTAAATTTTCATTCCGTTTCACCCAGAATGACCAATATATTTTGTTCCAATTCAAAAAACAGAAACAAACCGGAGCAAATTTTATCTCCCTTAAAATTTCAGTTTGTTCTGTAAATTTCACCCCAATTACGATCTAAATGTTCTGGTTTTGTTCCACCTGTTTTGTTCTGGTCAAATAGTATTTTTTTAAAATAATGAATAGTTTTACAATATCAATCATATCTCTTAATCTAAGCATTAAATTCAAATGAAATTTTACAAGGAGTCTCTTGTCATATTTATATATATTATGTTAAAATTTTAGAGCAGGCAGAGAATATAACGACCTTACGAGATTGATGATGAAATTCTCGTAATATTATACATGTTCATAATTTGTTCAAAAAAATCATTTGATTGTGTTTTTTTTAGATTATTTTTTTTCAATTTCATTATTCAACAACAAGTTTATTACAAATTAAACTTTATAATTTGATTTGATTTTTTTTATTTAAGGTTATTATGATCTTATAATATCTCTTTATAATTTGATATATATTTTTAGCTGTTACAAACATGTTTTTTTTATAAAAAAAAAGTTATTTAAAATAAAAAAAAAAAGTAGAAGATAGAACTCATACGAAAGTGACCTAAAAAAGGTTAAGATATTTAGAGCATGGTGCGCTGAACCGAAACTGCTTGATACCTGATGGATGGAAAAAGTGAGGCGATTGTTTCTTAATGGATAAAGGATGGAGGCCTATTGTACTTTTTTCAAAAATATAATGTGTCATTGATCCCACGAGTGTTAAGAGCCCGATGCCATATTAATAAAGTGTTTGTCAATTATATTTTAAAAGTATTTTTAAAAAAATTAAAATTTTTATTTTAAATTAAAAAAAATTAGTGTTTTTAGATCATATTCATGTGCTGATATCAAAAATATTTTTTTTTAAAAAAAATATCATTCTAATATATTTATAAATTAAAAAATACTTTTAAAAACAAAATCAACCAGAATTCGATTCACTAATAATATTAACCATAGAAGCACTTTACAACTTGAAGTGACCAACTTTGTTTCTCTCTTTTTCTCTCGTCAAAGAAACGGTTAGCTCATAGTCTTCCTTGAAGAGTTTAATTTTACTTTTATTTGAACGAAACAGCAAATGATTTATTTCTAAAATAAATAAAATAATCAAAATCCGCCGCAGCAGACATCCCATGAAAAAGGGTGTCCATCACATCGTATAATAATAATGTTCATGGTAAGAAGTAACATATTCTGGTTTAATTGGCTGGTAAGATAAGGAGAATCTTGTGGTAAAATGGACTTTTTTTTTCCATTTTTTTTAGCAAGAAATTATCAAACAGTGATCTAATTTGTCAGTAAATGGGGTCGAGAAAACGATTTTCCAAAGTTTTCAATTTCTTATTTGAAAACATGGACTTAAAGGACGTTCGATGGAAGCTCCAATAGTGGATTTGCTTGAACAAGCTACTTCCTTTGAAAAGTTGTTAATCAAGAACAGTATTCTAGGTGAGTGAAGCCCTCGAACCTATTGTGGGCTATATATATAAAGAATAATTAGGAACTGGTTTGTGACTTGCCAACTTCATCTTCCAGACTCGAATGCCTTATCTTTTAATCTGTACTTTCAATAATCTGCTTCTCTTGTAAGCTGCATGCGAGTGAATACGATGTCGTCTTTGAAAAAAACCACAGGTTCTAAGGAAGATGACGCTGAGCTTAGGAGGGGGCCATGGACACTTGAAGAAGACACTCTCCTTGTTCATTACATTGCTCGCCATGGAGAAGGACGGTGGAATCTGCTTGCTAAACGTGCAGGTATAGCAGAAAAAACACTGAATTTGTAACGTTTTTCTGTATTATCCTCGCCGTGTTCATCGTATCTTTCTTTCTTTTGATGATCTGTAGGGTTGAGGAGAACCGGGAAGAGTTGCAGGCTGAGATGGCTAAACTATCTAAAGCCAGATGTAAAGCGAGGAAACCTTACTCCACAAGAACAACTCTTGATTCTCGACCTCCATTCCAAGTGGGGCAACAGGTCTGTTGTTTGATTCTCCAAACTTGGAAGTATCTGTCTTGTACCATGTTTCTGTTCATGTCGAGGCTATGATCAACTTGCCATTAGAGAAATCCTGTGTTTCTCTGGACATCGATAGACATTACGAAGTAGGGCCAGCAAGTCATAGCTAGATTGATCACTGCCATGTATATGCTATCTTTCAAAATTTAATTGAAGAGAAAAGTATATGTGTTATCCACTGATCACGCTGTTTGCCATGCTCTGCAAGTTTGTGCTTTCCAGTTAGCCTCGACTTCTAATCAATTGTCTCATTTTCATTATTTCATGCTCGATTTGAACACTTGTTCTATGAGTTTCTTGAAAGTTAATGTCATGTTTCAACTTGTCCTTCCTTTTCATGGTACAAAGATGGTCCAAAATAGCACAACATTTGCCGGGAAGAACTGACAATGAGATCAAGAACTACTGGAGAACTAGAGTGCAGAAACAAGCGAGGCACCTCAGGATAGATGCCAATAGCACAGCCTTTCAGGGAATAATCAGGTGCCTTTGGATGCCAAGATTGCTTCAAAAGATAGGAGGATCATCAGCTCCATCCGCCGCCATGATCACAGCTCAAAACCCAGCAGTACTTTCTCAGCCCATCCCCGGCTATGCTCCTCCGCTTCCGACATTTCCACCAGCACCACCTCCACTGCCACAGCAAGAAGCTCCTCTTGATATGAGTGTGATAATGCACTGTATGGATCAGCATCGCCAGCAAACCTCAGACTCGGAGCATGGGACAGGCTCGTGCATTTCTTCTGCAGAATCAATGAATGTCTCACAAATGTCTCAGTTATCAGAATACCCTACTAGTCCCTTTCAGACCCATAGGTAGCAACAGCGACTACTGCAACTTGGTGAAGGATTACTATTATGTGGACAGCGTTTGCTATGACATGGAATCCATCAACCTTGCAACTATGTCGGTGCCGGGAGAGCTCGGAATCTCAGCCGTCGATCGCCACTTGGGAGACGGTGATTGGTCTGGGTACGAATTTGGAGACAATGAGTGGAACATGGATGAATTATGGCCATTCAGGAACTTGCAAGGAAAGGAAACTTAAAGGTCTTGTTTTTGGAATAACCCACAATACATACATAGTCAAGAACGCGACAAACTTACTTGGATTAGTACTTGTGTAATTGTGTGAAAACCAAACCAATTGTTAATTTTTGTACCCCATATGTATGTCAAAAGTAGCTTTGGATCTTGGTCTTGTACGCAAATAGTTATCAAACATAATTAATTACAGTAAAGCATTCTGAGTTCTGTCCCCATAATCCATCACCAAAACTAAAACTAATGCTTGGTTCCATGAATCTGTGCGATATGATGAAGTCAGGGAAGTAGTGGGATGGTGGGGAAGTGCAGAAATCATTCGCTTATTCAACATTCTTTCATCCATCGTGGAAGATGATGATCAAATGTTGAGTCAATTTATCTGTGTTGGAGAAAGAGAGGTGCCAGCCCTTGCTGTACTTCAGTTTTCAAATATAACCACTCGATGATTCTAATAATTGGAGTTCTGATTTTTGAAATCCAATTAAGTCCTTGGCAGAAGCTTCTGCCCCACTGAAATGAGGCAATTATAAGAATCAAAACCTCTCATGTTTATGCCATTTATGGTGTGAAAGGAAAGCCACCAACCTAGGAAAGTTATCCAAGGATGACTCAGTCTGTGATTGATGGATGGAAAACTCAACTCAGCAGCTTGTGTTGAGCCACCTGTAATCAATCTTGAATGAGCTTGCATAAACAAACTACCATACTCATTCGATCAACTAAACCCGATTGATTCGAGTAAATTTCCAGCACATCTATCTCGATGATCGAAGAAGACAAGATCTAGTCAAGATAGTCTTTGAAATGGCTTCAAGCTTATCATCACATGTTTAATTCTTTCACGATCCGCATGGGAACTCAGTCGGTTAGCTAATGTTGACTAGAAGAAGAAAGCAAAATCCCATTTGGAGCCACCTATGATGAATTGACAAATTCAGGCTCTGATAAATGAATACATTGCTGGAATACAGAAACACACCGGAGAACCTTTTGTGATAATTGGAAAAAGATGGCCATGACCTTGATCATGACCACCAAGAAAGATCCTGTTTATAATTTGTTGACTGGTCAGCTCACTTCCCCATCGTAGATTATTAAAATTCCCACCACCATCCTAGTAAATATTAAAATCTCAAGGAATTTGAATTGTCTATTTGCTAAAGTACTTGAATTTCTTGGAGATTATGGATGCGTGATGACTTCATTAGTGTGAGCTCACAGTGGATCGTGTGTCATGTTGAAACCCATACGGTGGTGGATTGATTCCTAGGAAATTCCATTTATTAACCTATTGATGCAAGAATTCATAATTATAAATAGAATTAAATTCAAGAAGACTCGTATATTTACAGGAAAATATAATTTTGATGTATTTCTAAATGAAAAGTATTTTAAAAAACAATCACAACAGCTCTTCCAAACAGGCTCTACGGTGTCTCATCTAACCGTTTAAGTTCTTAGATCTAACCGTTTAAGTTGTTAGATAAAATATAAAATATTTTTTTAATAAAATAAAATTAAAATCTAGAAGACACATGTTTGTATGTATTCACAAGAGAAAATCTTATAATTTATTAGCTTAACCTTAGAAACACTTAAAACGTTTCGGCAGCTTCAGGAAATAATCAAATCATGAGTCATTGTCATATTGAAGCGTGAAGGGACTGAACTCTCTCTTCCACTTTACCTTCTCTCTCAATCTGTCTCTTACTCGCCTTCACACAGTTTGATGATTTTCCCATGTGGGGGCTGGGCTGCTCATAAAATCAACCTCCTCTGCAATCACATCGCAACCTTGTTCTTGTCTGGATTAACAGCAGAAAATGATTCGCTGGGAGGCTGAAATAATTGTTTCATCCTCTTACCGATCATTATAGAATAAAACAATGATTTCTTTAAGAAAAAATCTTAATTTAATCCTCGATGAACTTTCTTTGCATAATTGAGTTTTTTTTAGTCCAAATTAACTCGTAATTGCTTATTTTTTAAGAGATAGTTGCAAATTGCAACCTTTACCCAGGTGAGGGATCTGCTCTGCAACCATGAAGGAAGAATTTGTTTTTTTCTTTTTTAGTGTTTAGCACAGTAACCATGAGCTTTTCTGCTGGTAATCTTCAATAAAGTGTACGAGTTTTTGTTCTTTCTCCAATATAATTGGATCAACGAGTACCTATCCTGGAAAGAATCCTCCTGGACTGGATTTCCCTGGTGGGTGTTGCGGAGGAGGAAGCACCCACTTGAATTTAGGTGATGAACAGATTGAAATTGATAAGTTCAATTTACTCGGAACTGGGATGCTTTTGCTACAGTGAGATTGAAACTTGTCAGAGCGTTTTCCAAAAGCTTTTCCAGTTAAAATCCAACACTCAATTTGGGTCGATGTCTCCATGTTGAAGCTGACATGTTCCTTCCTGCACAAAATTACTGTTTTTTTTTCCTAATTTTAACGTTGCTGGGTCTCTCTGTGAATGAACTTTTGTTTTGATTTCCGAGGAAGGGCTGGCAGACATAACTTTTTTTTATTTTTATTTTAAATTAAGTTTTTTTATGTTTTTAAATTATTTTCATGTGCTGATGTTAAAAAAACTTTTTAAAAACAGAAATATTATTTTAATGTATTTTTAAACGAAAATTTTTTTTTCTAAAACAATTTCAATCACACTCCCAAACAAGCAAAGAAATCATAACTTGAACCATAATTTGTTGTGTGCATAACACTTGGGAAAAAATGCTTATAACTTTTTTGAAGAAAAAAAAAGAAGTTACGAGATTATAAGTATCTTAGGGTACCAAGTCATGGGAATGATTTATAGATATAAAAGTGCATGCATGAATTGTTATTTCAAGGTTTATGTCTAGAAGTTAGAAAATAAAACTTTAAAGGATTGATGTTGAATTTTATTTTAAAAAAGCTTTTTTTACACATCTTTTGATTTGGAGACCAACATATATTTGAATTATTTGAGTTTAAAGATTATAAGTTTTCTATGTTTAAGGAAAATGATTAAAATAAAATGGTAAATAAGCTTTAGAAGATAAATAGAATAGTTTATTAGCAATTAAGGGATAAATTTATGAGAAAAATATAAAGAAAAGATAACTTTTTATTTGAAAAGACAGACATTTATCTTCATTCACTTAGATACAAGTGTAACCTTTTACCCATATCTTTAAAACTAGTGTTGTTTTAAGATACCTAGTTTTTTTGAATTAGTAAGTGGAAATTCTTTTTTTTTCTCAATGATTCCTTTTATCAAGGAGAGTCCTATTTCTGGGTGTGACAAGTATGATGATGAGAGACATACCTCTGTATTAGAAAGATGCTGCTAGCATCAAAGGTTGTCGAGGATTCATAGCTGAAACAGTGTTATTCCATGTCTAATGCATTGTAAATAATAACTTGTTTGATTTGATTATTGATAGTAGTAGCTCTGAAAAGATATTATTCAGAGAACACGTAAATGAAACATTGAAATTGCTTTTAGAATCATGTTATGAACTGTATAAGTTTTGGTGGATTGAAGGAGCAGGGGAAAACAAGGATAATGCAATACTGTAAAGTATATTTTTTCCAATAGAAAATATAAGAGATGAGACTCATTATGACATAGTAGATATGGAAGCTTGTATTTTAAAATTTGATGGGCCATAATGTTTTTTTTTATAACCGGGATGTCCGAACCAGCTTGCGCGCATCACAACTAATCCCCGGATCCACTGAACATCCTACAAGTCCAATAAGCATGTAAGGCACCGCGGGGATGACAATCGTGCCTGGCAAGGCTTGAACCTGGAGTGAAAGGAAGGGAGAAACCCTTTCTTGACCATCAGGTCAAGACCTTGCTGACCCATAATGTATATTTTAGACACTTGGGTTGGGATAATTTATTCCAAAAGAAAATAAGGATAGTGTAAATTATATACTTCTATTTTTGAAAGAAAAACTCAAAGTTTCAAAAACAAACATATGAAATTCAAAACAAGTCACATGAAATTACTCAGAAATGATTAAGTTGGTATCAAAGTGGACTTTAAGCGTGGATGTGTCATTGAAACCAAAAATTCATCTATTTTGGGTCAATCTTATGAAATTACATGAATTGATGTTGCCATGATCACAAAAAATAGTTCCATGTGTACTTGATTTTTTAGGCTTTGCAAAGTTTTGATTAGGTTTAAAAACTTGTACATGAGCATTTCTTTGCTAAAATTAAATTTTAAATATTTAAAGCAATTTATCCTATGCATTATTCAAATTAAATCTCCTACAAATTAGGTATTTGCTTGACACCACGTTTTAAAAACGCTTCTAAGAAAATGAAAAATAAAATACTTTTATTTTTTTTTACATTAAATTTAATTTAATTTAATTTTTATATTTTTATATCATTTTAATGTTAGCATTTTTTAGATCGATCTTTATACATTTGATGGGGTATTTTTAATGTCTAGAATTAGATTTATATACATTAACCTAAGAAAGCTGGAAATGTGCTCAATAGTAAGAGGTGAAGGAAATTTATATGCATACCTCTTAGCTCTTGCTAATGGCTCACCGTATTATTTAGTTCCTGTCTGAGAGTATAATTGAGATTGCTTTTGAAAGCATTTTTCATTCAGAAAATATATCAAAATAATATTTATTATTATTAAAAAATCATTTCTGACATTAATACATGAAAATATCTAAAAACACTTTCAAAAACGTTTTTAAAACACAGTGCAAAACAATGCTTCAGAGTCTATAACCCTTGACCCTTCCCTCATTAAAGTAGGGAAAGGGAGGTGGTATCAATGCAATGGCGTTGGACATCTCATTAATACCCATTCCTTTGGGGACATTAGGGAAATGAAAAGGAAAAATCAGAGTCATTGTTCATAACAAGCAATTAACTATGAAGGCTATAACCAGGTTTGTGCTGCTCGATCACACTAACAAATATATAACTGCCCTAAAAATGAGACAATGCACCACATTGCCTTCTACCATACTTGTAAGTTTGGTGAAATTTCTACAAGGTAAAATGAAATACAGGACATGAACAGATGCTACAAAGAATTAATGCTTTACAAGAGATTAAAAAGCTAATTAGCCTTCAATTTATATATGGTGGTTTATCTACCTTCTTCAATAGAAGAAACAGACATAGAATTTCTTGAATATTCATCAATAAGACTATTACCTCCAGAAACCCTGGTGGCACCAGTGTTTGTACTACTAGCATTAGTAGTAGCTGCAGCACTGTTTGTGAGAGCAGAAGTGGATGCAGTTGTTGTCCAACGACCTGTACGACCTTGAATTCCGGGTTTGCCTGGTTTGGCCAAAGTAAACGAGTCACTTGAAAGCATGAGATGAACCGAGTTCATGTCAGGCCGATCTGCAACGCTTTGCTGGCAGCATAGCAACCCCAGTTGAATGCACATAGCTGCCTCATCGCGATTGCACCTGGAAAGGCTTGGATCAACTAATTCCAATGTCTTGCCTCCTTGGTAAAGCATCCATGTCTGCAAAAGTGAGTGAGCGAGAAGAAAATCAAGAAGATCATATTACTGATTGTTTCCTAGTATGAAGAAAAAAAAACTGGAAGCAATAGTTATCTGAAAACCAGTGCTCTGATCACAAAATACTTGAAATTCAAGCTTGTTATTCATATACCATTATTAAGGTATTTAGAAACTTAGCGCTACATTAAAAAGCAGAACCAAGTGTTACCTTTGGTATGTCTAATCCCTATATCTTGTCTGGCAACTAAACAGTATTTCCTCTCACTCCACAGTCCCCTGTTCCATTTCTCCTGAAAATTAGTCGTCGTACAGTTCCCAAACTGATCTGACAGTGGCTTAAACATGTAATTTACCCATTTAAACACTGTTGTCAAACAATATTGTCTGTTTTTATGGCAATCTATTGTACAGGTCTAGATTTTAGTTACATGGCAAAACATTTACCTTATTTGTGTTAGTAATTATCTGCGAAAGAGGTGATCTTGCCACTCTTGGTAGGCAATGCATGTATATAGATTGTCAAATCCTAGGCACGTGCAAGAAAGTTCATAAGATTATCTTTCTTTTTTTCTAGCTCTTTATTTATTTTTTAGCTTTGGAGAACTTAGCAGTCACATTGAACTTCATATTGATTATTGGCTTCATTTATATTATAACATCACCTGACAGATTTCTTCCAAAAAGAATATGAACTAAACAAGCTCACATTCAAGAAGACATAACAAAAAAAATAGATGTGAGCTACATGTATTACAGTCCATTCCTAATTGGGAATTCAATAGATGCTCTTGGGAATTCAATAGATGCTCTATACACTGCTGGAGAAAAAGTTGACAGCAATAATGTATTTATTAAGAGTCCAAACGTCCAAGTAGTCCACAATATTCCTTGATGGACCATCAGTTTCCAAGAAGTTTTGTGAAAAGAGATAAGAACAATAACAGTCAGCAGGAAAGCAATTTATTTGCGAAGGTGCATATATTGTTAAATCATAATTATTCAGGTATCAGCCTTGTAATTTGACCATATCCTAAATCAGACAGCCTAGTTCACATTTGTAAGCACCATCCTTTCAATTAGAAATCAAGCTCGTTTTTGTTTCAATATTTAAGGTTAGTCACAATAATTGGGTTCATGCTATTTTAGTACATTAATGCGACAAATTCATACTTACATAGTTCAAGAGATCCGCCTTCTCTACAGCAAGTTGACGAACTTGATTCTTTCTCCCACTGACAATCTCGAGCACCAGAACTCCATAACTAAAAACATCTGTCTTCACAGACAAATATCCATGCATTGCATATTCAGGGGCCATATAACCACTGCGTGCAGCAAAAAAAAACACTAACTTGATTTTGTTGTTCCCAATTCCGAGAAAACATTGATTGAAAAAACTATTCCTGACAAATATATGTATGAAAATAATAATGAAAGTAGAATGGAGCATCAAGGAAATTACTCACTAAGTACCAGAAATTTTAAATGTATTCATGTGGGTGTCTTCCCCAGGAAAGAGCCTTGCCAAGCCAAAATCTGATATCTTTGGACTCAAATTTTCGTCCAGCAAAATATTACTGGCCTTGATGTCTCTGTGAATAATCCTTTCAGGGGCTTCTTCGTGCAAGTAGAGGAGACCTCTTGCCACACCTGTAACTATTTGGAACCGCGTTGTCCAGTCCAGGCATTTAGACTTCACTTTGTCTGAAAATCATACCAGCTCAACTTTTAGTTGTAATATTTTACAAGACCTTGCATAAAAATAGCAATAATCCCAGGAAGGAGCTTTTACCAAACAGAAAGTAATCGAGACTTTTATTTGGAAGATATTCGTAAACAAGCATCTTCTCTGGTCCTTGAGCACAACAACCCAACAAACTAACCAAATTCTTGTGCTGAATTTTTAGCAGCAGTTTCACCTCATTCGTAAATTCTTTGGTTCCCTGTTTCGAAGTTAATGAAAGCTTCTTCACTGCAACCTCTTGCCCATTGGGTAGCAATCCCTGTTAGTTAACAATAAAACAATACTGAAGAACACATTTAACAATCCTAGGAGCATTTTACATTTCTTTTACGCGTGACTTCTACTTCCAATAAGAAATCCCATCCAAGGAATTTGATAATTTACAGATGGCATACCTTGTAAACGGGACCGAATCCTCCATGACCCAGCTGATTCAACTCGGAGAAGAAATTAGTAGCTAGTTCAAGAGTGCGGAGCTCAAAGAACAAGTCATTCGTCTCAAAGACCTCATCGAGGGCGCCTTCGGCAGCGTTGTGTCCACGAATTCTGAGTTTAGTCTCCAAGCAAGCGCAGAAATTGGAGAAAAGGCCCATCGAGACATAGACCAAACAACCACCACTAGCGCCGCGGCAGGCTTGTCCTTGGATTGAATCAGAAGGAGGAGGAGACCGAGGAAAGTGTTGGAGGGTGTGTCTGATGCAGGTGGTCAATAAAGTCCTGTTTCGGAACACGGACAAAGTAATTTCAATTTCAATTAATTTTTAATTTTATCCTTTATACTATTTTTCAGTCTCATGAATTTTTTTTATCGATTTCAATATTAAATTTGCTGGAAGTGATACTTTGTAATTGTTTTTGAATTTCTATCTAATTAATTTATCTGCGTTACTAATTTAACATATTAACTCTTGAGTTAATTTATATCAGTCTTTTTTTTGGCCACCTTTACTAATTTATTTTTTTATTTAATCCTTTAATAGGTTAGTTGAGAATTGAGATTTATTTTATTTCTAATTTTTTATTTGTGGGTTATCTCAATTTCATTACTCAGGTTATAAATTTGATAAGTTAGTTTAAATTAATTAAGTTTATTTTTAGTAAAAAATTTAATTAAAATTCTAAATTTTTTATTTGTTTTTTACAAGGTTATTCTAATCTCATAACCTCGAGTCACGGGTTTTATAGTTTGAGCTGATCTGACTTGGTTTTTTTTATATAAAAAAATCATTTTCATCCTCCTATAGCACAATTCTTTTTTTTAATATCATCATTCAATATTATATTGTTTGCGAATTGAACTTTGTCTATATATTTTTTTTTATTTGCTTTCTACAAAGTTATTATAGTCTCATGTATTTAGTTTTTTTTATCCTTCCTAATTTCAACTCAAATATTGGATAAGTTTGAAATAGAAATTTGTAATTATTATTTTTTTTTGCTTTTTATAAAATTAATATAGTCTCATGACCCAACACATAAGCTTAATAAGTTAACTTAGATTTACTCAAATAATTTTTTTTGTTGTTTTTTTCTAATTAATATTTTTAATTTCATCATTCAATATAGGTTAATTGGAAAATGGATTTCATAATATTTTAGACTTGCTTTCAGTGGATTTATCCTGAAATCATGATTCAAGTAATTAATTTGGCAAAATGATTGTGTTATTTTTTGTGCCATTTTTATTGACTGTTTTTTAATCTAGCTTACTAATTTTCTTATTTGTTTTTTTATATAGTTATTATGATTTATAACGGAGGTCATGAATTTAATAAGTTAATTAGAGTTAACATAATTCATTTTTTAGGTCTTTTTTATTTGATTTTATTTTTCAATTTTACCCTCCAACAACTCAATCTCTATTTTTTTTTTAATATTATCCTGTAATAGTAAGTTGTTTGGGCACTTGACTTTATAATGTTTCTCAATTCGCTTTATATAGAGTCATCCCTATTTCATGGATATATTTTTTTTTGTTAAATTTAATATTGCATGTTCAATTTGTCTTTAAACATTGAGTTGATTAATAATTTATCTTTATAATTTATTTTAATTTATTTTTAATAAAGTTATCACAATCTTATAATTTTGATCGTAGATTTGACAATTAACCCAAATCGATCTATTATAGCGTCTTAATATTTAAAATCAAATGATTTCTAATACAACACTGTATCATTATTTTAAAAGGATATTATTCAATATGCATTATATTTTGAATTCATAATTAAATATTTTATTAGAAAATATGCTGACAATGCTTAGATATTTTTTTTATATAAATATTTTTATCTAAACTATTGCAGAGCGTAGACCAATTATCTAGTTGAGATAAAAAAAAAAAAAAAAAAAAAGCATATTATGATATTGTTGATCTTCTGTAAGCTTCTAACCACTCGTTTTGGAGTCTACATTAAGAAAATGAATTTTTCATTTTTTATGGAAAAAAAACATATAATATATATCAACATTGTTAATTTCATATAATTAATTTCCCTCAAACATCTAATTTAAACATTATCATTTATGAGTGATATATATAGTATTTGATATTATGGTAGTGGTTATTTTTAAAGTATTTTTTATTTAAAATAATATATTTTTTATTTAAAAAATAAATTTAATAAAAAGAGGTTGTAAGCAGCGCGATAGTACCATGAAGAATCTTGCTTGGACCACACTTTTAAACCCGTAAAAAAAAGGTAAAGTGTTTGACTGTGATTCTTTTATAATCAAATAAAAATAGTCATGGCTTACATCATTCTAGGTCTTAACTTCAAACTTAACAGGATACTTTGACGTTGAGATCTGATGCCCTTTGAACATATTTAATTTTCAAGTAAGAGCACAATTTTTTTTAAAAAAATAAATCAAAAAACATAAATTACATTGTGAGAATTAAAAAACACAGGAAGGGTGGTTGTGGTTGTTTTTGAAAATGCTTTTTATTTAGAAATATATCAAAATAATTTTTTTTATTTTTTAAAAAAAATTATTTTTGATATCAGCATATCAAAATGATTTAAAAACACCTAAAAAATTTCATTTAAAATGAAAAAAAAAATGAATTTTGAGCAAACAGCAGTTGCACCGCTGAAACAAACAGGCCTTCGTGCACGGGAGTACTTTATTTTTTAGGCCTTTCGTCTTTTACCCTTTATTTATTTCTTTCATATTTTATAATGATATATGTTTTTAAAAAAAAATTATTTAAAATGTATTTGAGAAATTATCCGGTTTTACCCTAATTCTCAATTAAGATTGAAGTTTTTTGTGGTAATATTAAAAATTATTTGATGAAAAAATATATATTAACATAATTTGCAAAATTATTATTATTTTTAATTCTTATAAATATTTAATAAGAATGAAATTGTTTTTGGTATTTTTCATATATATTGTTTTCACTTTAATTACTCTTTTAGGTTTTTTTTTACAAGGTTGTGATCAAATTGTAAAGACATATTTTATCAAACAAAAATAAAATTTATGGATAAAAAATAAGAGTTTTGATCAATGATGACATTGGATACCAATATATTAGATTATTTTGTATTATCTATATGATAAGAATTTCAAATATTCATACTCTCTCCATCATTTGATTACTATTTATTTTGTACTAAAACAATAATGTATTTATATCTATTTATATTGAGTTAGGTTTAAGTTGCGTTTGACAATATTCATACCTTACATATTTTATATCGTATAAAGTAATTATTTAAAAAATATTTATTCATTCCGTTTGGGATTCATTAGATTTAGATTAAATTGTTAACCTTAATTTAGATTAAAAGAATGAATATTTTTTCATTAATTTAATCTGTTACAATTCTTGTGAATATTTATTTTTTATTGAATAAAAAATGTGCTACTGGTAAAGAAGATATTTTTTATTAAACAAAAAAAGGAAATGAATAAGAAATATAATTTATTTTTGCTAGAGGAATATATATTATTTTTCAAATTTTAATTTTTTATTGTGAATATTTATTTTAATTATTATAAAATGAAGAAAAAACGTCTCATAGCAGAATTTGGACTAATTATCGTATTCAAAATAAAAAGACAGAATAAAATAAAATAAAAAGAAAGAAAGAAAATATTGAAAAGGAAAAAAAGTAGAATAGAAACTCTAGGCTTTCAAACACTTCTTAGCATCTTGAAAATGAGAGAATGCCGTCAACTCCACATTAAATGCCAAAATAGACTAACGTTGACCATCGTGAAACCATTGATGCTAGCATTGAATATAAGAAGGTTTATGATGGCTGATATCAATGAATTTTTATATTATAGTACCGTTTGACTATTATTCTATATTAAAAGATAAAATAATCAAAATAAAAATATTTTTATAGAAGAAACAGAGATATTTTTTAAACCAATCTCTCTCTCTCTCTCTCGCTATATATATATTATTACAAAACATATAAAAAGCGTCGGATTTTACACTGTACACCGTCTCACATTACACTGTTCTTTAGACAGTGCACGGGCGAAAATTGGCCCTCGGGCGCGCGGCGAAGAAGGGCTGGCAGGCGGGGCTATTCTCGGTTTTTCCAGTTGATTTTCTTTTTTTTTTTAATATTCATTTGTGAACAGTGGATTGACGATTTCGTCCCCGGTAATAGGACAAAACAAGGCATCCGGCTGAGGGGCACCGGCGTAATTGCGCGCGGTCGGACCGGTCCGGTCCGGTCCGGTCCGCCGCAACTTTTGAATTTTTTAATATTTTCTGAAATGGCTAAATACGGTTTTAGCCCCTAATAAGATAAAAACCATGAATTAGGTGCAGGGGTGGAACGGTAATTGGCCCTATTTTTCGAATTATTTAATCGGCGTCTGTCAGGGCGTGAGGCGCACGCGCCAGCGGTTTTCCGCCTCACGCCCTGTTCAGGTGGCGCGTGGGGACTCCTCCGGTGACCAGAAATTGTCTACCGGCGGACAGAACGATTCGCCGCCGCGTGGTCTTCCTCCCGCGGTGGTGCGTGTAACCACCAGATGTCCGTGGACGCGGCGGAGGCCGGTTGAAGCCGCCGGCCACGTTTTCTCTCTCTCCTGCACGTCAATGTGCAGGAGAGTCCCCATTTATTTTGACTTTGCACTTTGGGTCCCTCGACTTTTAATTTCGTTTTTGGTCCCTAATTTTCGTTATATAAGTTTTGATTTTTGTTCGATTGGGTCCTCCGATTTCAATTGATTGAATGTCAAAGTTTCACTTCGGTCCTTCTACTTTCAATTTCCAGATTGGCTGTATATAACTCAATCAATTCGGTACAAAAGTTCCGATTTTTGCAATTTTGTCCTCTGATTTCAATTTATAATAAATGGTAATTTGCATTTCAGCCCTTTGACTTTTAATTTTTTAATTTCAGCCCTTGATATTTGATTTGCATTTAAGTCCCTATACTTTTATTTCTTTATATTTCTAGAATAATCCCTATTTTTGTCCATGTATATATAAAAGTGTTTTTAACACAATAATAATAATAATAATAATAATAATAATAATAATAATAATAATAATAATAATAATAGTAATAATAATAGTAATAATAATAGTAATAATAATAATAATAATAATAATAATAATAATAATAATAATAATAATAATAATGACTTAATTATTTTTTGTTCTTACTCTTCTCTGTTTTTTTTCTTTCTCCCGATAATTTGATAATATTTTTTTTTTTGCCGGTTATAGCAATAATAATAATTTTTTTATTATTATCTTTTGTTAAAATTTCTTGCATATTTTTAGTCTTTCATTATTTTTTTTCCTTTCATTATTAACATAATAATAATAATAATAATAATAATAATAATAATAATAATAATAATAATAATAATAATAATAATAATTAAATTGTTTTGCATGCTTGCTCTTTCTTTAATGTTCTTTTTCCCTCCGAATAATTTCAGATTTTTTTTTTTACAGTAATAACAATAATTGTTTTTTTTTTAAATCTTTTGTTAAAGTTTATAGGATGTTTTTAGTCTTTCATTTATTTTTGTTTCTTTCATTATTAACATAATAATAATAATTATAATAATAATAATAACAATAGTGATTATTATTAATATTATAATAATAGTGATTATGTATTCTATTATTAGAATAATAGTGATTATTTATTCTTTCATAATAATAATAATAATAATAATGATAATAATAATAATTTTTTAATTGGTTTTTCTTGCTTGCTGTTTTGTTCATGCTTTTTATTTTTTTCCCTCGGTATAATTTAATAATTTTTGTTGTTTTTATTCTGGCGGCAATAATAATTTTAAATGTTAAGACTCCGATGTTGCTATTGTTATAATATTTTAAATTAATATTGCTTCCTTTTCTTTTTTTTTGCTCTTTCTATTAATTCATTTTTATAATTTTATTATCTGCACAATAATGATTTAAGTAAGTTTTTTTTTCTTATTCAAATATTTTGCTCTTTTTTCTAATGTTAGTGTGCGCTCTTTTGTTATCGTTTATGACGCAATACCTATATTATAAAAGATATAATCTATACTTACATAACAAACTCAACTCAAAATTGTAAATTATATACAAAAAAAATACCCGCGGCAACGCGCGGGCAATTTGCTAGTATATATATATATATATATAAGACACTAAATAATTATTATTTTATCCAAAATAACCCTATTAACATATTAAATTTTTTCATTTATCCTTTTCACTTTTCATGCACAGCTCATCTCATCTCTCCCCCCTTTCACCATAAACATGTCCAGGAATGTGTACTCTAATAAACAATTGTTTGGTAGTGTGGTTGTAATTATTTTTTAAAATATTTTTTTATTTAGAAATGTATTAAAATAGTAATTTTTTTTTAATTTATTTAAAAATTATTTTTGATATAAGCACATAAAAATGATCTAAAACCATCAATTTTTTTTATATAAAGTAAAAAATAAAAATAACATATTATTTAATTTATTTAAAAACATTTTTAAAATATAGTGTAAAACAACATCAATTTACTTTTTCTTGATTTGATCTCTTTTTTTTTCTATTTTGCAAATCAATGTTTTTTTGTGCTTGCAAAGGTTACTTCCCTTTTGTTCATTACCTATTCGAAAAAAATCTTCCTAACAAAAAAACATTAACAAAATAACGTTGTGTTATTTTTTAGAATTGGAATTCATTAAAGAATTGGAATTCATATTTTACAAGGATTTTAAGTTACAAATAGATTTTAAATTTAATTAAAAAAGTTGCTCACGACTTATACCTTTTGTTTTGAATTTAATAAAATAACGTTGTTTTAATTTTTTAGAATTTGTTGCGGCCATTGGCAACCAAGCTTATGCTTTCTTTGTTGTCGTTGAAAAAATAAATATAATAAAATGATATTTTTTATTTTTTAAAAATTATTTTTAATATTAACACATGAAAATGATTTAAAAATACTAAAAAAATTAATTTATAGTAAAAAATAAAAACAATTTTTTATTTATTTTTTTCAAAAATATTTTTAAAACGCAGTGATAAACAGTGTTTATATGGTTTCTAAATATAAATTAATTTACTTATAATTAGGGAGATATGAATTTATGGGGTTGTAATAATAATAATAATAATAATGGAACATGGAACACGGAACACTGGAACATGGAAGGTTGACCGACCAGAAACATCTTGAATGTGTACCTTTTTTTGGATTGGATGAACCTCATCTAAAAGTTTGTTTTGTGGGTTTAGTTAAATGATTAAATCCCAGTTATTCCAAATTTTTTAAACCACATTTTAATTCAAATTCAAAATTTATTATATAAATTTCAAACTTTTATCATCACGGCATGTGTATTTATAACTACTTTAAATATGTAACGCTAAGTCAAAAAAGTGGATGTACATTTCAAGCTGCCGAAAAAGAAACTTTGTATTGACCACCAGCTGGCATTGGTTAAAACGTCCCTATCACTTTTATGGATTAATTGAGTAAAATCATAGCAATAATACAGGAATGATAATTAATTTAACACCACATGCCAATAAAAAAAGAGAAAAAATAAAAATCAAAGCCCCGTGGAAATTATATATATATATATATATATAAAAGGCGTGGGGTTTTCACTGTACACCCACGCACTGTGCACACAAACACAGTGCACTGTGGATTGCAATAGTGTTTTTTTTTTTTTTTTCGTTTTGTGAACAGTGGAAGCACGTTTTTAACCCCCGAAAACGATAAATTTGTGCACAGTTACAGGGGCTCTCTCGGCTTTTCCCAATTTCTTTACACAGTGCGCAACCAAAAAAGGCCCCTGAAAATGACAAAATTACGCACAGTTAACGGGGGTAGGGGCGTATTTTCCCCTCAGGTTTTTGCGTAAATATTAGTGGGATCAGGGGCGTCTCCCATTATTTTATTATTTCTTTCGGGCGGGCGGGCGCGTCGTCGGACCGCGCCAGCAGCGTTCAACGCGAACACGCCCTTTAGGCGGCGTGTGCGTATCCTTCAGCGGTGCAAAATTCACTTCCACCGCATCACGCGGTACGCCTCCATGTCCTCTATCTTCCGTCGCGGCGCGTTCCGTTACTAGATGCTCAGGTAAGCGGCGGAGAAAGGTTTTGTCTCGGTTGTCGGTTTTCTCTCTCCTGCCGCTGCAAATTCGGATCCAGTCCCTGATGTATGTAGGAAGTTTATTTTGGTCCCTGATATTTTGATTTCTGATTTCTTTTTCGTTCCTTTAATTTATTCGGTACAGATGTTTTCATTGCTTTTAATTTGGTCCTCTAATTAAAATTAGTCATATATACAACTTTTCATTTCAGTCTCTTTGTCCTTTTTTTTCAGGTTTTATTTTTAATCGGTTCAATCCTGAAATTTTAATTTATATTGGTAATCATTTTAAAATTAATATTGAAATTTTTTTCCCTTCATTCCTTTTTTTTTGGTTTTATATTATTTTTATTCATTTTTTGGATTAGATGATTTTTATGATTTTACTATTTGTACAATGATAATGATAATTTTAGTTATTGTTTTTTAATTGTTTTTTTATAAAATCTTTTGCTTCTTTTTTAATGATTTTTCATGGCAATTTAATTATTTTAATTATTTTGACAGTAACGTTCATAATTATTTTAACTGTTATAATAATGATAATGACCATAATATGAGGATAGATTTTCAATTAATGTTTTCGTCTTTTTGTGAAAAACAATTAACTACATATTTTTGTTATGTGATTATTGAGGTTGTTTATATTAATTGATTTACTTTTTTTTTTATTCTTAGACAATGTTTATTTTTATTCGTATTTATACATCTATATTTTTATTTTTATTTAGTTTTTTTTTATTGGGATTTTTTTTAATTAGTTAAATTCTGAAATTTGAATTTATATTGGTAATCATTTTAAAATTAATGTTGCTCCCTTTTTCCTTTTATTCTTTCTTTTTTGTTTTCTGTTGGGTTTTTTTTTGTATTAGATGATTTTTATTATTTTAGTATTTATGCAATAATAATGACAATTTTAGTGATTGGTTATTTATTTTTTGTTTTTTTTAAATCTTTTGCTTTTTTATTTTTATTTTTCAGGGCAATTTAATTATTTTAATTGTTTTAATAGTAATATTGATAATTATTTTAACTGTTATAATAATAATAATGACAATAACATAAGGATAGATTTTGAATTTATGTTTTCATCTTTTTATTGATATAAAATTAACTATTTATTTTTGTTATTTGATTATTACAAGTATTTTCACAATCTACATATCTTTTTTTCATTTAAATTGAATTATAAAAT
This sequence comes from Salix viminalis, assembly GCA_029228465.1. Taxonomy (NCBI): domain Eukaryota; kingdom Viridiplantae; phylum Streptophyta; class Magnoliopsida; order Malpighiales; family Salicaceae; genus Salix; species Salix viminalis. The sequence continues at coordinate 7,250,181 of CM055437.1, forward strand.
GAACTAATCTTAATACAATGTGTTCAATAATTCAGATATCTTCTTGCTTTTTTTAATGACAATAATAATTTTATACTGGTTATTTCATTGAAACCTACTAAAAAAATAAATTTATATTCATTTAAAATTCATATATTTTATACAAAACTTGCACTTCATAAAAATGATATACAGATTTATTATTTTGTCTAAATTTATGCTATGATAAAAAAAATCATACATAATAAATATTTTTTTACATTGAAAAAAATTTGATTCATGCCCATGACGTAGTGCAAAGTGCCATGGCTAGATGTTTTCTTTTATTTTTATTTGTTCTTTGGATTATATGATTTTTATAATTTTATTATTTGCGCAATAATAATGATAATTTTAGTGATTATCTTTAAAAAAAACTTTTTATTTTTTTTTAAAGATTTCCCTTAAATTTTAATTTATATCGGTGATTATTTTAAAAGTAATATTACTCTATTTTTCCCTTTATTCGTTTTTTTTTTCTTTTCTTTTTCTTTATTTGTTCTTTAGATTATATGATTTTTATGCTGTTATTATTTATGCAATAATAATGATAATTTTAGTTATTATTTTTTTTATAACAATCTTTTGCTTTATTTTTATTTTTCAGGGCAATTTAATTATTTTAATTGTTTTGACAAGTACTGTTAGTAATAATTTTAGCTTCTATAGCAATGATAATGACAATAACGTCAGGATGAATTTTCAATCTATGTTTTCATCTTTTTGTTGATAAAAAATTAACAATTTATTTTTTTTAATTTTATTATTGTGGGTATTTTCACAATTTATATTTTATTTTGTTTGATTGAAATTAAATTATAAAATGAACGAATCTTAATACAATGAACTTAATAATTTAGATATCCGAGTTTTCTTGTTTTTTTAATGATGATGATAAATTTATGCTGGTTAGATCGTTTGAAACTACTAAACAAATAAATTTATATCGATTTTAAATTCATATATTTTATAGAAAACTTGCACTTGACATAAATTTCTGCACAGATTTATTATTTTACATAAATTTATATAATAATAAAAAAAATACACATAATTAATATTTTTTACATTAAAAAAAATATTGTGCCGCCCGCGACGAAGCGCGGGGGCATTGTCTAGTGTGTGTGTGTGTGTGTGTGTGTGTGTGTATATATATATATATATATGTTCACTTAATGTTATATTTTCGCAGGCCACTAACAGTGATGGGAAAACTTTTGAAATCATATATTTTCTAAAACAATAGAAAAAAGAAAAGCTAAATAGACTTAATGTTATATTTTCGCAGGCCACTAACAGTGATGGGAAAACTTTTGAAATCATATATTTTCTAAAACAATAGAAAAAAGAAAAGCTAAATAGAATGATTTCTGAACTTAATTTGAAAAAACACATGTCGATAATACGGTAAATGCATCCGGGGGCGCTCAATCTCTCATGATTTCAACAGATTTTCGAAACAATAGGAATTAGACAAGTTATTTGTGAAGCACTAATGAAGGAAACTATCTATGTTATTTAAACACAAACATATTTTTTTTACGAAATTTATTATCATTTTCTTTTGGTAATTGTTTGTGAATCACCCTATTTATGTCACTTTTCATGTTATATGTTTGCCTTGATTATTTGAAATTAGGGTTTAGGGTTTATTTGAAAATTAGGATAAAGCCTTTAAAAAATTTAAAAATAAAGTTTGACATTTTATTTCAGGATGAATGAATTATGAAAGATACAGAGTCAATGATCAATAAAAATACAAAAGTGAATAAAAGGGTATTATGTCATTTTTTTAATTCATAAATTCTCACAAATAGCTTATCAATTGTTTATCATTTTATTGATTTATCTTCTATTTTTACATGCTTAATAGGAATAACTAGTTGATGATTGGCAACAAGTGATAAATAACATAATCAAAGTCCTAAAGATATGAGGCAAATATGAAAATTATGCACAACACTATGCACTCAATTATGTGAATAAAGGAGAGTCAAATTTAAATTAAATTTTTTTTTAATTGAAAATTTTGCATAATAAGCTTATTGTAAATTGTTTTTATTTTTATTTCAAGAATAATATATATTTTTATACGAAATTAAAAGGTTATTGGACATACCTATCAAGTAAAAATAAATTAATTGGGATTGAAACTAAACTACATTACATGTCAACAAAAGGAACCCACTAAGGACTTGTATTCACTACACAAACAGTCTCTTTTCTTTTTTTTTTTTTTGTGGGGGTTGACTAGGGGTGAAAAAAAAACTAAAAATTGATTAAAATGAGAAAATAAAAAAAATTAACCTAGAAAAACCTAATTGAGAAAAAAAAATCGATTTGATTTTTTTTAAAAGTTTTAGTCCGGTCCGATTTTTGAAGTAAAAAACTAGTAAACTAAAACCGAACCGGTTCAAATTAAAAAATTCATATTATATTTTTTTTATTCTTCTATTTTAATTCAAAATAATTGGTTTGCTTCCATTTTGATTAAATGAGAGAAGAAAAACCTTGGTTAAAGTAGAAAAAAACCCTAAACAAACCGAAACTTTTTTTTTCTTGTTAAAAACCGAACCGAAATCGTTCAGTTTTAAACTGGGTTTAGTCCATTTTTTTTTAACTTGTTTTCAGTTTAATTTTTTTTATTAATAAAAACCGAACCGATATGAAATATTGATTAATTTACTATTCATGCAAAACAAATTCAGGTTCTACATGTAGTGGTCATTGCTGCAACTACATACCTGGTGTTGAAGTCGATACGAGGAAGGGCGAGATGCTGGTGGCTCACAGTAGAGGAAGGAAGGAAAAGCAACGATAATGGTCATGAAAGGGAGATAACTTCCGGTGAAGAGGAAGAAGAAGAGACTGGTTGTGGCGGCGGCATACTGTGAAAAACGCCACTGCTGAGGGAGGAGACGGCGTTGCTCTACTCTACTGGTGCAGCTACAATCGAGATGGATAAGGAGACCTATGTTGCTAGTGGCTAGAGCTTGCTCATTGTTGCTGGGGTTTCAGAGAAGCTTGTATGCTAGTGGTTTAGGTTTTGATTGCTATATAGTAGAGTCAAATACGATGAAAAGGCAGCTAGCAGTTAAATCACCATGGCTATCGTAGGGTTTGCATTTTTTCCACTGTTGCTCCCTTGCTAGCACCGTGAGGAAGGGTGGTGGGGCGGGTTTGCTGCCATGGCAGCACTAATGCTGGTTGAGCTAGCGGCTGTGTGGATGGCCAGAGGTGATGGGGTTTGTGGTGGTGTTAACCTTGGATAGTGAAAGAGGAAATGGGTGGAGACTTCAATTTTGTTTATATCGGTTTTGGGCAGAAATGAGATTGATGACTTCATTTTGTTTTGGAAATTAAGGGAGAGGTTGTTGAATGAGAGAGAGAAGGCAATGAGGTGCGGTGGCCTCGTTAGTAGAGTGAGGGTATGTTTGGTATTGCGGTTATTATTGTGGTTGAGGTTTAAAAAAAAACATTTTCATGAAAAACACTTTTAGTCGCGGTTTCATAACTGAAATTGAAGTGTTTGGTTAAAACTATGGTTGAGTTTGAGATCTAATAAAAAACAGTTTCGTGTGTTTGATTACCATGCTTTTAATATTGCTGCTAACTTGTGAAATTACTTTAAAAAAACACATATTTTTTTTTAAAAATATAGTAGATTTAATAATCATAATAATAAAATATAATTAATAATTCAAGTAAATTAGACACTTGTTTTTATTCTCCCATCAAACTACTTGCAAATCCATCACAAACTAAATCCATACATGAAGACCTCTGTGATCCCTTGTTATTTGATGGAGGAAACATCATCTAGTAAAATATCATCGAGAGCAACATCTGCTATCCATACTGATTTTCAGGATCTCTATTTACATGCTATAGAGATATAATTCCAAGGGCAAATCCAGTTGCAAGTTTCTGATTTTCATCAAGGACTCTGCTGATCTTGTCAACTTTCTTATCCATAATTAATCAAAAAGCAATGGAATTGTGGAGTGAAACGAAGTTACACATATTTCATTTTCATCAAATTGCTATCTACACATTTTATTTTAAATATGATTTATATATATATATATATATATATAGGCTAGGCCTGACCCACTTAATGGGCTGAGCCAAGAGTAGGTCAAGTCCAAGAGTTTAAACAAAATAAAAATAGGCATTGCACTAGTCACGCAGACGTGAACACTAACTTGGTGGATGGCCTATGGTGAAAAAAGACTCACTTGTCGATGTCGTTGAGTAGAGGAGGCCGAGATGGTTTTTCCTGTGATGATGACATCATAAATGGTGGTCAGAGGCAGCGTTGGAAGGTTGTTGTTGCTTGACGCCAGAGATGTGGGAGAAGACTGGATGGTGCAGGTGCTGCCAGTGAAAAGGAGAGGTTGCCAGTTCCGAAGGAGCAGTTGATGGTGCTCGCCGTTGACTGCGGAGGAGAGTGAGAGAGAGAGTTGCATCCATGGTTGTTAGAGAGAAAGTTGCTATAGAGAGAGAGGGGGGGAGCTGCTGGCGCCAAGGGTGGTTGTTGGTTAAAATTTTGACGTTGTGCCATTGTCTTTTTTTCTCTATGTTATGTCAAATTTGTTTTTGCAAAATTATTCTTCGCCACAAAACATGATCATCGTGTTTGACTGTGTTTTACTTGGTCTGTGTTCGGGCGAAAAGCATAAAAAAGATATTTTTCAAAAAATGCGGCTCAACTGCAGTTTTTGGTAGGACCCGCAGTACAAAATTGTGGTCTGAAAATTTCACCAAATAATTTGGCTATGCGGTGAGCCTCAATTGCAAAAGCCACCGCAGAGCCAAATACCCATTGATTGTGTATGTGTTTTCATCTGAATGAGAGTACAAGTAAAGGTTTTTCTTACCAATGTTGTTAATTTTGTTTTGTTTTGATTAAAATGGTCGAAACATTTCATACCAATTAAAAAAACAAGATAAAACAATATAGTTCTTATCTCACTTAAAATTTCAGTCCGTTCCAGAAATTATAAACAAATTTCGGTTGGAACATTTCAGTTTCGTTCTACCAGTTTTGTTTCGGCCAAATATTTTTTTTTAAATAATGAATAATTTTAGAATATCAATCATATCTCTTAATCCGACTGTTAGATTGAGATGAAATTTTTCGAGGAGTCTCTTGCCATATTTACATATTATGTTCAAATTTTAGAGCAATAAAAGAATATAATGACCTTGCAAGATTAATAATGACATTCATGTAATATTATATTTGTTCACAAAAAATATTTTATTGTGTCTTTTTTAGATTAAATTACACAATTCTAAATAATTTTATTTTTGGATTTGAACTATTTTTTTTGAATTAATATTATATATATAACCAATACAACCCCAAAACAATGCGCCAAAATGTTGCATAACCAAAATATTCTATTTTAATTGAAAAAATGAAACATCAACATAAACATAATTGACAACTTTGGTATTAACACGGGAAAATGAGAGTTAGTTAGTAAAAGTACGAATGGCTCTAACTTGTGAAAGAAGATGGGGGCTATAAATCTTTTGCATGCAAGGGAGGAAACTATGGGTTTTTTTTTCAGACAATAAGGAAGACCAACTCCTATTCTATTAATGGTTGCGTGGAGGTTTGAAAGGTGTGTAATGATGCCGTGGAAAGGGAGGCGGGAGCTTCTTATATCTATGATACATGTATGCATGTATATGTAAAAAATTAATTAATGATTTTGAAATGAGCACTTTAAAAGTTAAACATGTTGAAAATACTTTTAAAATTTGAAAAATTTTAAGATGACATTAAAAATGTTGAAAACGATGTAAATATATCAAAAACATATATTTTTTCTTGTATTCTGCGAAAAAAATAATGGGTTGATGACAAAATAATTCTTTCATTTTTACAATGCTTATGATAAAAAATCTCGTTAGAAACTTAAAATAATAAGCTTTGTAAAAAAAAATTGAATAAGAGAATGTCTTTATCACATCAAAAATAGTTAATTCATCTAAAATTGCTAAAAGCGAGAGCTTGAAAGTGCGCTCAATAAGAATAAGGGATAACATTAGAAAGCGTATTATTTGATATGTGAGCGCTTAAAGGCAAACCCTGAAAGAGAAAAAAGATGAGTTTTGAAAAGGAAAAGGTGATGTTTGTGAACCACAATGAACATTGCATAAAACTCATACATAAAAAACCAAAATAAAAAACCCACATGATAGTAAGACATAACAATATATGAGTCAACTAAGCGAAACACATTTAAATAACACACACAACCAAATTGAAAAGACCAAAAGTGTGGACAAGCCAACCCATGATCAAAAGAAAAATGCAAATCCCAAGAAAACTTGTTAATTAAAAGGAGAATTGACCAAATGAATGTTCTAATTCAAAGTCCCATGAATCTTGATGAACATGATTCCCATAACATGATTTAGATTTTTTAATTACAATAATGATTTATTTGGCTTTGTCTAATAGTGTCAGATTGATACAACTTTTACGTCTAATTTATTTGTCTAAAGTAATTTGATTAATGAACAGGTTATTGGTGACAAATGTACAAAAAAGAAATGGTATTACCTATTTCAAGAGACTTTAGTTAGCTATCAAATACTCAATTTAGCCAACTTCCTTTTTATGTTTATTCTTACCTAACAATTTACCATACGAAACTCAATATCTGTTTGGCTTCATGTTCATCATGCTCTAAAGATGATGGATGCACTTTTTGAATAACATGTTTGCATGATTTATATGGTAAGTCATGGTTCCTTCATACCAACAAATCCATGGTAGTGGATCGAGCTTAGTGATTACAATGTCATGAGAACTATGAAAACAATAAGGTTTGTCATAATATTTAAAGTCATATAGATATGGATATACATGAGGCTTGAAAAATTACCATTCCAAACATTTTAGTGGCTTAATATGATGACAATGTTATAATGTTTTGATCATATTCTTGTTATATCTATTTGCTTAAGTTTTGGCCAAGCAATGGTTTTATGTAGACTAGAGATTTTATTGTCCAAATTGTTTCTAACATTGATGTGAAAGGATTAAGGTTGTCAATATTACAAGTTGAGGCAAAATCACACTAAAACATGATTCAATGAACTTGATTAAACTCAGTAAAATTAGTAAACTCTGACTAATTTTACAAGTTTACGAGAAGTGTCAACTGTTAAATTAATTCTCAAGTCTTATCTCGTGACCTTATAATTCCTGTAGTCTTTACCCCTTCTTAAATAATAAATTATCAACCCTAACAACAACTCAAAACATCTTCCTTTTTAACTGTCAAATTAATTAACTCCCATCCTATTTTTTTTTTCTTTTTTTCATATATTCTTTTATACTTCACCACTCCTTGTTTTGACAATATTAGTTTTCTTAATTCTTAAACTTTTCTTATGTTTTGTAAGTCTTACTTCTCCTTTTAGAATTTGTCTTTTTTGTTAGTAGTGATAAGTAATACAAAAATAAAATTTGTAATTCTCATTCAATTTTTTAATTTATAAGATTTGTTCTTTATTTTTTATAATAAATTTAAAAATAAAATAAAATAAAATATTATTAAGTTATTTTCTAGTTTTTGTTTTATAACATAGGAAAATACTTCAAAAATACTTTTCAATTTATGTTACATGTTACTTCAAAATATTAAAAAATAATTCATTTTTCACGAAATTTATTTTCTAAAAAGTCTACTTTTTTATAATTTTTTTTTTTTAATTTTGCAGCCAATAAACTCACTATGCTGGAATCCAAATGACCATAGTTACCCTCGAAACAAGAACCAAATGCCCTCCTTCCTAGTTTCCATCGCGTCCTCCCCCCCTGCTTAAGCATAGCAAGCCGGCATTAGTGACCTCTCCAGTAGCAAACCCAAAATCACCGATCAAATATCATTACTCCAAGGAATCCAAATGCTGTTTGGTTAACGAGAAAGTCCGAAGAGAAAATAATGAGTTCGTTATCTTTTTCTTCGACTTGTACGGACATAATAAATATAGAAGCGAGAACTCAGAGACTGGATGTCGACAATCGCTTTAATCTCAATATCTACTACCGGATCGCTAATAATGTTCTCAAACAGGTGTCTTACTGCTATCTCTTTTGTTTTGGTTTGTGTTTTTCCAATTGGCTAGGGCTTTGTGTTTTTTTCCAATTGGCTAGGGTTTTGTGTTTTTTCCAATTGGCTAGGGTTTTGTGTTAATTCTGTTTAAGGTTTCTATTGAAATTTCTTGATGATTTAAGTGTTAATAGATGAGTTAGATCGACATGCCTCTGGATAATGTGTGATCAATTAATTTACCTGATGTTAAATTTAAGTATTAATGGCTCTTCCAGATAGCAGGAATGCTTTCTTCTTCTTTTTTTTGGACTGATGTTATGTTGTGACTGTAATCTAGTTGCCTCGTGGCTAAGTTAATTAATATTTTTTTGTTCTAATGCTTACATTGTAGGCTGACATTTTTCGAGCAGAGAGGAACATCATAGATTTGTACGTTATGTTACTAAGGTTTTCAAGGTAAGAAGAAAACCCATTGATTTTGACTCCTCTTTCATTTTACCATGACTTTAATGTCTACGCTGCACTGTGTTGATGTAAACTTGTGGGGGGAATTCTTTTGGAGATAAAAATATGTATTTCTTCAATTTTTGCAAAAAAAAGAAGAAAGTTCATGCTACAGTTACTTTAATTCGATTATATTAGCTGGATCAATTCTTGTTGTCGTTGTTTTTAGTTTGAATTTCATTCAGAACCTATCACCAACATTACGTGCCTCCTTTTTCTTCAGCTTGGTCTCAGAAACAATACCAAGTCATAGAGGTTATAGAGTATTCCCCCAAAGCAAAAAAAGTTACCTTAGAAGGGTAATATTCTCTTGTTTTTAATTTTTTCCCCAGGAATTCTTGGTTTGAAAGCTTGGTGTTTAAGTGGTGTCAGATTTTTATTGTAGAAATTCTTGGATGCTTTGACCGAGTTGGAGCAGTTGAAGCCAGCAGTGCAGCAGAGGATAAAAGAGTTGAACCGGAAACCTACACAACAATCAAATGGATGGGGCTATAAGTATCAAAATGATCTTTTAGAGAAACTTCCTTTTAACAAGAAAACCTTGATTGGCAGTAGTGTGACAAAGGTAAAGTGTTTTTTTTTTTTTTTTTTAATAATTTTAGACCATATTTACTGTTTTTTTGGATTTCTGATATTCAGTTTATCACTAGGGGAAGCTCTCCCTGCTGCTCTTTTTTATTTGTGGTTGTACTTGGGTTTCTATTGATGAAGTTAAAATTTGTGATCTTCCTATTTTACATCTGACAGGCAGTGATACCAGCTGCTGGAGAATCCATGTATCAAGGTTCAAGAACTGAACAATATTCATATGTTAGGCCAGTGGAACAGCAGTTCCGCAGATTGTAAGTGATGTTCTTCCAGGTTTATAGTCAACTCTCTTTGAAATGCTTCTCTGCTCGGACATAAGAGTTTTTCTTATCCCATTACCTGATATATGTTATCGGCATCTTTACTTGTATTTAACTAGCTTTACTTGTATTTTACTTGTTCTTCCAGGTTTATAGTCAACTCTCTTTGAAATGCTTCTCTGCTCGGACATAAGAGTTTTTCTTATCCCATTACCTGATATATGTTACTGGCATCTTTACATGTATTTAACTATTTCCTGCTTTGCGTGACAATATTCCTTCAGAAATGCATGAAGTAGAACAATGCTTGGATTTTTTTTTGTTTTCTATGGGTTTCTAGAACATTATGATTGATCTTTTGTTTTGAGGTTTGAAGATCGAAAAAGAGATCATATTTTTATAAAATTCAAGACATGGCTGCATTGCAGCTTATTTATTAATTTTGATATCGCCCCCTTTACCTTAAGCTGAATCCGTTAATGCCACTCTAAGCTCCTTTCCTTTAACACGAGTGCTGGTATTAATCCATATCTTCTTTAGCCACTCAGCATCCCCCCCCTTATATGTTATGGTGGGTTATTATATAATAGATGCTTGCTTTGTGTGTGCTTCTTTTATTAGTTTGATCACAATTCTTGATTGCTTCCATTAGAATTGTCACTATAATTTAATTATGCAGAATATTATAGATTGGTAGTGCACACGAATTCCAGTTTAGTGCTGTCCCTATTACACCCATATATATATATAGAGAGATATTATATGCCTTGTAGGTATGCATGTACTATTGTTTTGAGTATGATGTACAATTGACACCCAATTTAATTTTGGTCGCTTAAGATCTCTATGATGATCAGCCAAGTGTGAAAACTCCAGTTGAATCTTTTACCTTTTGGTTGCATAGTTTGGTAGGATCACATTTGAGTCTGGCCATCTGTTGGTTAAGGATTAAGGCAACTATGCACCTAAGGGGGGGGATTAGGTGTAAATACAACAATTAATGCAATTTTAAAATTAATTACTTTAAAGTAAAGAGATAAGAGAGAGAGATTGCTAACTCGGTTTTTAACGTGGTTCGGCAAGCCTACATCCACAGCTCAAGTACCAACCCGTACTTGAGTATTGTATCCTCTTACTAGTCCAAGTAACAAGATTACAATTCCCGCTTGATGAATCCACACCAAGACTTTTACACCACTTGAAGATATGCCCTCTTCAAGATTTTCCTTTTTCCCACTTGAAGATGTACCCTCTTCAAGATTTTTCCTTGGTGATGTTCCCTCACCAATATCAAGAGTTTTATACTCAACTCTCAAGAGTTTTACAAGGATTGTTTTTGTAATACAACAATACACTTTCAATAGTGTGGATATTACAAATTAAGATCTATGATCTCTTTATCTCACTTAATGACACTTAGAATATTTGAAGGTGTTTAAGTGTAGTGAGAATGAGATTTAATACTCTTTGTGTTAGGATATGAAGATTTAAACACAAATTTGAGTATTAATGAGGATTGATGATATGAAGGTGTTTATGCACTACTAATTGCCTCAATATCAGATATAATAAAAAAATGTCTCTTCTTAATTTTGCAATTAAGAGGCCTATTTATAAGTTTCAAAGAGAAACTAGCCGGTTCTAGCCGTTTTAGTGCAACTGTCATCTCAAACGGTCGACCGGTTCACAACGGATAAATCAAGTGGTCGACCGGTTCATTTAAAAGCCAGAAAATCAATCTTTTTGACCAAGCGGTCCACCGGTTCACAAGCGGTCGACCGGTTCAACTTAACATGGTCCAAACGGTCGACCGGTTCACTTGGTAAAAACCAAGCGGTCGACCGGGTTCGGTTCGAAAGGCAATTTGTCTTCCAAAGCGATCGACCGGTTCACTTGGTAACCCTAAGCGGTCGACCGGGTTCATGCAAAAACCCTATTTTGACAAATTATCTTTTTCGAATTTCTTGAACCGATTGATTATGACTTAAACCTATAATCATCAAACCCTTTTAATGCATGCAATGTGAAGTGTGTGAGTTCATTTTAATTTGTGCTATCAAGTTAGAAATTGAGATTTACATAAAGCACTAAAATGAAAACTTATTCTAAGTCTTCACTTGCTTGCATCTTGGACTTCCTGGAATGATTTCTTCGTGTAATCCATTATGCTTGTTGATGTATTCTTTGTATAATACCTGTTTATAACTTAATCTCATCCAAGCATATTATTAGTCCATTTTCTTTTTAATTGTTATCATCAAAAATATAAAGCATACAAGTATGACATTATATGTCAACAATCTCCCCCTTTTTGATGATGACAATAAACAAAAAAAACTTAGATAAAAAAATTGAGTCTCCCCCTATATTTTGTAATGCAATATATAAGAGGCATTAAACATTTTTAGCAATTTAATCTAAGTACAAATATCATATGCAATTTCAAGAAAAATTCATTTTTCTCCCCCTAAATATATGTAGCAAAATTGACACCACCCTTTTTACGAAAAGAAAAGGAAAAGATATCTTTATTGTACAAATCTATGTTGATGATATAATTTTTGGTGCTACTAACGAATCTCTGTGTAAGGAATTTGCAAAATGCATGCAAGAGGAATTTGCAAATTCCTTACACAGAGATTCGTTAGTAGCACCAAAAATTATATCATCAACATAGATTTGTACAATAAGGATATCTTTTCCTTTTCTTTTCGTAAAAAGGGTGGTGTCAATTTTGCCAATGTTAAAATCATTTTTAATAAGAAATGTTTTTAATCTATCATACCATGCCCTAGGTGCTTGTTAATTGCATTAATTGTTGTATTTACACCTAATCCCCCCCCTTAGGTGCATAGTTGCCTTAATCTTTAACCTACAATTGGTATCAGAGCTTAGTTCTCAGTTATTAAGTTTGCTTAAACTTTGTGTAGAATGGCAACTACAAGCTTTAATCTCCAAAATGAAGGTGCTTCAACATCTAGACCACCATTTTTTGATGGTAATGACTATGCCTATTGGAAAGCTAGAATGACAATATATCTTCAATCTATAGATTTTGATTTATGGCTTTCTATTGAAAATGGACCTCATAGACCAATTAAAACCGAAAATGGTATTGAGATTCCGAAAAGCATGATAGAATATACTGACCTAGATAAAAGATTACTTTCTATGGATGCTAAAACAATGAACACTTTATATTGTGCATTAAATAGAAGTGAATTTAATAGAATATCTTCTTGTAAAAATGCTAGGGATATATGGCATGCTTTAGAAGTAACTCATGAAGGAACTAATCAAGTTAAAGAATAAAAAAATTGATATGTTAGTTCATCGAGTATGAGTTATTCAAAATGTTGCAAAATGAATCCATAACAAGTATGTTTACTCGTATGACTAGCATTACAAATAGTTTACATGCTCTTGGTAGAACTTACACAAATGCGAGATATTGTAAGTAAGATTCTCGGGATCTCTACCGAAAGCTTGGGAAGCTAAAGTGACAGACAATACGAGAAGCCAAAGATCTCACAATATTACCATTAGAGGAGCTCATCGGTTCTCTAATGACTCACGAGATAACTATGGATAAACAAGATCAAGAAGAAAGGCCAAAGAAAAACTTGGCATTTAAAACTGTTCATCAAATTGAAAGCGATGATAATGATGATGATGAAGACAGTCACGACGATCTTGAAGAAGATGTAGCATTGATCACAAGACAGTTTCGAAACTTCCTTAGAAAGAAAAATGACAAGAGAAAGTTCTCGAACTTCAAAAAGGAGGGAAACAAAGGAGAATCAAGTAAAGAAACTCCAAGATGCTACAAATGCAACAAGTTGGGACATATCAAAACCGGTTGTCCCCTTCTTCAAACAAAGAAGAAAAATCGCTTTCAAAAGAAAGCTTTGAAAGCAACATGGAGCGATGACTCGGACTCAAGCTCCAGTGATGAAGAAGAACATGTGGCTAACATGTGTTTCATGTCTCATTAAACACATATTTCATTCTAGTGAGAGTGGTGTTATTAATTTCCGTCTTATCCGAGTACGGTTTCTTATCCGTACCCGTCAGCAAGATATCAAAGTGCTCAAAAATAGTGGTGAACACTTGACCATATGGTAGAGCCTTTTGTTTTTGATCGTATGCTAAGATCATATTCCTAATCATGATATATGGAAGGTTTATTGGCCTTCTCTGAATCATACAATCAATTAAACATAACTCCATAAAGGTAACTTCATCATAATGCCCCTTTTTGGGCAAGATGTTGTGAGCAATAATCATATGAAGTAGTCTAGGTCTTAACAGAAGATCCTGACTCTTTATCTTAGCACCTGGAGCAAATTCAGTATTCCCAATGTGCAATGCAACAGCATAATCATAGATAAACCCCTCAATGGTCGGAATAATTTTAATTTCAAAAACTTGTGGACCATCATTAGATATACCCAATATATCAGCTAATACAGCACAATTAAACTCAATGGGATTTTCTTGAAGAGTACTAATTATCCTTGATTCTACATTAACCCTCATATTAGCAAAGAACATCCTCATCAACTTAGGGTATGTAGGTTTCTTAAATTCATATAATGAGTACCAACCCATTTCAGCAAATAGAGTATCTATACCTAAAGCAGACAAATCATTGCCTAAACCTCTTTCTACACAAATAGCTCTATTTGAGAAATTACTTAAAAACCTTTTAACATTGTCACCTGATGAGGAAGCAGGATCATTGGCTTGTTTGCTCCTTGATTCAGTCCTCCTCAAGCGTTTCTTGGGTGCCATTGACTTCAATTAGGCTTTGGGTGTTTTGATTTTGAGTGATTTTTGAGAGGATTTGAGTTAGGGTTTTTGGAATTTTGATTTTCTCCCGTTTTTTGTTTTCTGAAACCCTAGATAGTATTTATACTATCGAGCAACCGGTCGACCGGTTGCCTTGGGATAATTTCAACCGGTCGACCGGTCGACTACCAAGATGAGAATTTTCCAAATTTCTCATTTTCACTTTCGATTGCCATGAAACACATGTTAGCCACATGTTCTTCTTCATCACTGGAGCTTGAGTCCGAGTCATCGCTCCATGTTGCTTTCAAAGCTTTCTTTTGAAAGCGATTTTTCTTCTTTGTTTGAAGAAGGGGACAATCGGTTTTGATATGTCCCAACTTGTTGCATTTGTAGCATCTTGGAGTTTCTTTACTTGATTCTCCTTTGTTTCCCTCCTTTTTGAAGTTCGAGAACTTTCTCGTCATTTTTCTTTCTAAGGAAGTTTCGAAACTGTCTTGTGATCAATGCTACATCTTCTTCAAGATCGTCGTGACTGTCTTCATCATCATCAATATCATCGCTTTCAATTTGATGAACAGTTTTAAATGCCAAGTTTTTCTTTGGCCTTTCTTCTTGATCTTGTTTATCCATAGTTATCTCGTGAGTCATTAGAGAACCGATGAGCTCCTCTAATGGTAATTTTGTGAGATCTTTGGCTTCTCAGTATTGTCGTCACTTTAGCTTCCCAAGCTTTCGGTAGAGATCCGAGAATCTTACTTACAATATCTGCATTTGTGTAAGTTCTACCAAGAGCATGTAAACTATTTGTAATGCTAGTCATACTGAGTAAACATACTTGTTATGGATTCATTTTGCAACATTTTGAATAACTCATACTCGATGAACTAACATATCAATTTTTTATTTTTTAACTTGATTAGTTCCTTCGTGAGTTACTTCTAAAGCATGCCATATATCCCTAGCATTTTTACAAGAAGATATTCTATTAAATTCACTTCTATTTAATGCACAATATAAAGTGTTCATTGCTTTAGCATCCATAGAAAGTAATCTTTTATCTAGGTCAGTATATTCTATCATGCTTTCGGAATCTCAATACCATTTTCGGTTTTAATTGGTCTATGAGGTCCATTTTCAATAGAAAGCCATAAATCAAAATCTATAGATTGAAGATATATTGTCATTCTAGCTTTCCAATAGGCATAGTCATTACCATCAAAAAATGGTGGTCTAGATGTTGAAGCACCTTCATTTTGGAGATTATAGCTTGTAGTTGCCATTCTACTCAAAGTTTAAGCAAACTTAATAACTGAGAACTAAGCTCTGATACCAATTGTTGGTTAAGGATTAAGGCAACTATGCACCTAAGGGGGGGGATTAGGTGTAAATATAACAATTAATGCAATTTTAAAATTAATTACTTTAAAGTAAATAGATAAGAGAGAGAGATTGCTAACTCGGTTTTTAACGTGGTTCGGCAAGCCTACATCCACAGCTCAAGTACCAACCCGTACTTGAGTATTGTATCCTCTTACTAGTCCAAGTAACAAGATTACAATTCCCGCTTGATGAATCCACACCAAGACTTTTACACCACTTGAAGATATGCCCTCTTCAAGATTTTCCTTTTTCCCACTTGAAGATGTACCCTCTTCAAGATTTTTCCTTGGTGATGTTCCCTCACCAATATCAAGAGTTTTATACTCAACTCTCAAGAGTTTTACAAGGATTGTTTTTGTAATACAACAATACACTTTCAATAGTGTGGATATTACAAATTAAGATCTATGATCTCTTTATCTCACTTAATGGCACTTAGAATATTTGAAGGTGTTTAAGTGTAGTGAGAATGAGATTTAATACTCTTTGTGTTAGGATATGAAGATTTAAACACAAATTTGAGTATTAATGAGGATTGATGATATGAAGGTGTTTATGCACTACTAATTGCCTCAATATCGATATAATAAAAATGTCTCTTCTTAATTTTGCAATTAAGAGGCCTATTTATAAGTTTCAAAGAGAAACTAGCCGGTTCTAGCCGCTTTTAGTGCAACTGTCATCTCAAACGGTCGACCGGGTTCACAACGGATAAATCAAGTGGTCGACCGGCTCATTTAAAAGCCGGAAAATCAATCTTTTTTGACCAAGCTGGTCGACCGGGTTCACAAGCTGTCGATCGGTTCAACTTAACATGGTCCAAACGGTCGACCGCTCACTTGGTAAAACCAAGCGGTCGACCGGGTTCAGCTCGAAAGGCAATTTGTCTTCCAAGCTGTCGACCGGGTTCACTTGGTAACCCAAGCGGTCGACCGGGTTCATGCGTAAAACCCTATTTTGACAAATTATCTTTTTCTGAATTTCTTGAACCGATTGATTATGACTTAAACCTATAATCATCAAACCCTTTTAATGCATGCAATGTGAAGTGTGTGAGTTCATTTTAATTTGTGCTATCAAGTTAGAAATTGAGATTTACATAAAGCACTAAAATGAAAACTTATTCTAAGTCTTCACTTGCTTGCATCTTGGACTTCCTGGAATGATTTCTTCGTGTAATCCATTATGCTTGTTGATGTATTCTTTGTATAATACCTGTTTATAACTTAATCTCATCCAAGCATATTATTAGTCCATTTTCTTTTTATTGTTATCATCAAAAAATATAAAGCATACAAGTATGACATTATATGTCAACACCATCCAGATTCGGTCTTGAAGAAAACCTTATTAGGTGATTCTATTAACATGATGGCATGAACGGAAAAAAAAACGTTTAAATCTTTCTGTTTGTGAATGGGAATTCAGTTTGTGATTCTAATGCATCTGAACTAAGATATTAGTTGATGTAGAATCATATGTTGATTCATCAGCTTTCTTGATTGGTTTTGCTTGTTTGCTTTCTTCTTGAAGATCTTTAAACTTTCCTCAACCAAATGAGGATACTCTCTCCAGACATTCTATATTGGGCCCAAATGGACTTAATGGGCAGTGGCAACCAACAAGTGCTAAGGTATGTGTTATACCTTTATGTTTGGGTTTTTTTTCATATGCAGTGCTTGCACTGACATATCTGATGTAAATGCAGGTCAAATACCCAAGCATCATCGACTTAACACCAGTTGAAATCCCAAGGTTAGATTTTTATTTAAGTTTTTGGATTTAATTTGTCCCATACTCTGTGGATTTACAAGATTGACCCAGTAAAAAATTACAAGATATTTGCTCAAGGCATATGTGATTGGTAGAAACTTTAATTGTTTCACTTAGAATTTATTTCTTTGGAAGAAATGTTCTATTCATTATAAAATCTGATTGCATTGTTTTCTTCTCTCACCCTCTTTTATTATTCTGTATTTGAAAAAATTCTGGTTCTGGGCAATCTATGTGTATGTATGTGTGAAAACAGGCTGCAGGAATCTGTAAAAGATGAACTTTCTGTAAAATCAGAATCCGTAAAAGATGAAATTTCTGTAAAATTAGAGCATAGCAGATCAGAAGCAGAAAGATCAAGCTTAGAATCAGTTCTCGCTGTGCATAGTGAAAAACAGATGCTCCGTGACGAGGAACCTTCTTTGATTTCCTTTGAAACAAAAGAAATCCCAGTTCCCCCAGATGTTATTAGACAACCTTCTCCTCCTCCTGTACTTGCAGAGGTACAAGATTTAATCCCTGAAATGCCTCCCCAAGTTTCTGAGGCAATGGATGTTTCCTCGCCTGATGATTTAGTTTGTTCTAAATCTCCGCTGCAATTGCACATTGTGAGCTTCTTAACAACCTTGCTCTTTATGTTCTCATGTCTTTTGGGAGTATAGATATTAGGAATCTCTTTGAGGATGTAAAATATTCACTGTGTAATAGTTTCCATCCTATATTTTGTTTAGCTTTTAGTTCTTTGCTTCATCTTTTAACTCATAATGTCAGTGCACTTTGCGTGATTATTTTAAATTATTGTGATTAGAAAAACAAAATAAAGGTAGTTTGTGAAAGATATTAAAATTTTCAATTTCAATTACCCTTGTAAATGTTTTGAATGCTCTAGTAGCATGATAGCACTTGGAGAATGGTCAATACGCCTCTGTTTGGTTTCTTGTATGACAATTGTTGTATCTCTTTGCAGTCAACTACATTGATGGAGAACTTCATGAAGATGGCAAAGAGAAATACTGATAAAAATTTAGAAACTTGTGGGGTCCTTGCTGGTTCACTTGTAAGTCTTGATAGCTTAAAGGTTGGGGTTTCAGATCTTTCAATCTATAACTCTCATGGTTCATTCATCTTTGCTTTGCAGAAAAATAGGAAGTTCTATGTTACAGCTCTCATTATTCCAAAGCAGGAATCAACATCAGATTCGGTATGGTAGTTTCATCATGGTTTGAGTAGAGCAATTGCATAATGCTTTGTGTTATTGGGAACTGTACATATGCTAGCTCTTGAAAGGAAAATTACCAACAAGATTTGTGATAAACTTTTAAGACCAATAGGTTTACTTTTATAGTTTCACTCTAAAAGTTATTTTATTGTGCTATCTATATTACGCTCTTCATATATTTGAAAATCATTGATTTTTTTTATCATCATTTGAGTGGATTTCATTATCTTTTCCATTTCTTTTTCATTTTAAATTTTTTGATGTCAAGTTTTTTTCACGTGTAAAATAATTTATAACTGTAATCTACTTTTTTATAGTACTGTTATTGTAAATCTTGCTTTAGTTAGATGATATTGTGATTGTAAAAGTAGAAAATATAATTACTCACTCATAATCAGTCAAATGATATTGTTATTCGAAAAGTAGAAATTATAATTATTCATATTCGTTAATCTTGTCTTAAAACTAAAAAGTTTATTGATCATTAGCATAATTGTTTTTGAAGAATTATAGCAATTAATGAGGATAAAATCGTAAGATAATAAATCTTTAAGGGTTTTTTTTCTTATATTATAAAATCTAAAAATATTAATAGGTGAAAAATTGAAAAGAATAGCATAAGTGAAAATTATGATAATGAAATTCATTTTAAAGTATTTTCTATGGAAAAAATTTAAATAATAAATTTTCAAATGTTTTTTTAAGAAATTATAGATAAATGTAACACTTAATTTATTTGGAAGAAAAACCTAAAAGTCTGTCTAACAAAAATATCATGGAGTTCATTAGCCATTATTTCATTAATAAACTTATCTGTAGTTTTCCTTTGTTATTACATTCTCTAATTTTATAAATGCACAACTTTTATTCAGTGCCAGACAACAAATGAAGAAGAAATTTTTGAAGTGCAGGATAAACGATCCCTTTTCCCACTTGGATGGATTCATGTGAGTAATTTATGGTCCAATTACTCTGTTTGCTATTGTTCTTGTTACTGCTGCGGCTAGAATTTTTTGCTGGATGTTGATGATTCTTTGTTGGTGCTACATTTGATATTCATTAACTTTGTGGAACTGCAATGTTCCTTGGGTGGAATATCTCTTTTTCGTGTTTGTCCTTTTACATGTGACAAAGTTAAGCTTTATGTTTTGTGGATTGAAAACTTGAAGGTTATTGACTCCACCATATATTGGTAATAGAGGGACAAACATACACTGGATCTAAGGTTTTGAAAGTGGCAATATGGGAAAGAATGTGCAGGACTTGAGTTGTTTACCTACAATTTCCATGATTAGGGAAACCATTATTTCTTTGGAAACTATCATTTCTTGCTATTTATTGGTAGACCAAGGAGACATCAGGCAGGCAGGCAAACATTAGTCCGTGTTATGTGCTTTAAATGCTGGTCTGATTAGGAGTGTCAGAAGCAGCAATTGCTTGGATCGTCTTTACAAATTATTATTATTATTATTATTATTATTATTATTATTATTATTACTATATAATATTATTATTATTATATTGCAATTGGTGAAGGCATTTGATTACAAACACTAGAAGTTTGTCATCTTTAAACGGTAACTTAATTTAATTGAGAGAGCTACATAATTGTCTAGGGATTGCTGTGGCAAAGGTGATTTTAAATGGTATATTTCCAAGGTTTGGGCAGAAGGCAAGATTTGCTTTATTGTTTTTCTTTCTAATGTCAACTAGAGCATCTAATTAATCCCGGGCAACTTAGCCCCCCTGTTCTACCGGCTCTTCTTCTTGTTTGATTAGTTGTAGTTGTTGTCTAATCTTGAAATGCTAGAAGCCATCTACACTTTTTATTTTTCTATTGATTTTTATTTTTAGTTCTAATTGATTTATTTAATCCCTGCTATGCAAATAACAGACACATCCTACGCAGTCTTGTTTCATGTCATCAATTGATGTTCACACCCATTACTCATATCAGGTGAATGCCTCTTCCTGCTATGAAATCTATCTATCATTATTGCAAAAGCAGTCGTAAGCAAACCTTGTGTTGTTGATTGTATGCTTAGAGTTGTCAATTTGGTAGATGGTGGGAATCTGATAGTCTGTGGTCTGAGTAAATTTTAAAGGTGAATATTCTTGAAGAGTTTGAGCAGCTGGACTGTAAGCAACGTAAATGAGTGTGATTATGTAATGCTCTAATTTTTTTTCACATCTATAAGTCCTCTGTGTGTCACCTAAACTGCCAAAGCTGTTTTAAGTCCCTGCCTCTATTTTCCATTATGTCACCCACTGCCCATGTTGGATGAGGATTTTTTGTATTTTTAAAAATCCACTTCATTCCATTCCAGTGTTTGCCAGAGGTTCCATTTTGATAAAACTTTTGGCATGATCCCCTCAAAATGACTTCCTTGCAACAAAGAACCAACCGACCGACCAATATTTTATATTCCTCATCTCCCCCATCTTTGTAACCTTTTTCTTTCTTCAGATTATGTTGCCTGAAGCGGTTGCCATTGTCATGGCACCAAGAGATTCTTCAAGGTAAGCGTCATTATCCCAATGACTTGTCATTTTTTGGGTGATATATGTCAAATCTCATCAAGTTTCAACTACACCCTTTTGCAGAAACCATGGCATCTTTAGATTGACGAATCCAGGTGGACTGTCGGTTATAAGACAGTGCCAGCAACGTGGTTTTCATCCTCACGATCCACCTCCAGATGGTGGCCCCATTTACAAGGCCTGTACAGATGTTTACATGAACCCTAACCTAAAATTTGATGTCATTGATCTTCGATGATCTTAATTGTGTCATTGAATGGGTAAATTTTTACCAGTGCAATTGTTCATACAAGAAGCATTTAGAACTATTGGTTTCACTATTGAGCTTCAAAATGTAAGGGTGGTTTATGAATTAAACAAAAAAGATTAGAGGAGGGAGGCTACCGTTGCGTGTATCCTATTTTTTAAGAGCTACAAACCCCTCACAAGGTGACAAATGTCAATCGCTTATCAATTTTGTACAATAGAAATTTAATATCGTGTTTCTGCAAACCTTGCAGTCGTCTAGAAAACTTATTCCACCATCACATTTGTTCCCTTTACTGCTTTCTCCTAGCAATTAGTTTGCTCGGGCAAGCATCTTGAAGCGTGCACCACCTCCCTAGAAAGAGAGTCATCGCACGTGAAAGGGTCTCATGAAAGTGATGGTATTTGTCATCAACGGAACAAGCTTCGGGAAAAAAGTCCCATCAGAATCAGAGCATTGGGATCAGCGAGAACTGCCGTGAGGTGATGAGACAAGTGTCTGTGCTTCTGGTTGCCATCCTTGGTTCGACCGTGTGTGGAGGTCGGAATGCCACATTTCACAGTACAAGAAGAGGCCAAGTGGCAAGGACACAGCAGGTGATGTCTGGGGATCCCCAATATTATTATACTTGATGTGTACACCTTTTAAATTACACTAATATTATTATATTTGAATTGTCTATAATTTATCCAATAAAAACTAGTCTTAAATAATCAAAGTTCACCCAAAAAAGAAATTGATCAACTATTTAAAGATTTGCAAGTTCAATCTAGAACTTTAGTATAAAAAGTCACTCAATCATATAAAAAATAGTGAGAATACCAATTTCACTATTAAAAATAATCTATCCTCAAAAAGTATTTACAAAAAAATCCTATGTTCGATATGATATCCCTACTGGATATGAATAAACTTAATTAATTAATAATAATAGTAATAATAATTCAATGAACCCATATTTAAATAAAAGCTCTATTAATTCTAAAAGGCCTAGTAATAACTAAAAGATAAATAAAATAATAGCCCAATTATTTTAAATAGGATTAAAGGTTGTTTTTGTAATATGAGGGAAGAATTGAAACTCAACTTCAAACACATGGTTATCTATTGTTTTAATAAATTAAAATGTGTATCACTTGATAACTATGAATGTCTATTTTCAATGCAACTAAAATCATATTAAAATTCCTTATGTAACTAGTTATGACCAAAACAACAACAAAATGGTCAAAACTAATATATTTGAATCTTTTTATTCTATTTTTTTTTAATGTCTGAATGCCCTACCAACAAGCTGACCAATAACATTAAATTAATCAAGACTTATTCTTTATTATTTAATATCCTCTTTACAAATCCACCTTGACCTTTATATCTTGAAGAAAGTCCATTGAAAAGTATTTTTGAACCTCTAACCCCAAGTCTTGTTAGTGGACCAACTAGAACCTCTAACAGATCTCTTAGTATTGCTTAAATAATATCATTCCCTATATCTTAAAAATAATTTATCCTCGAATTATCACCTATATCAAATAAAAAGAATTAAAAATATTGAATATAACACTAACACCATACTTATTACCTTGAAGGCATTAAGTTTTTCGCCGTCTATGTTTTTTGATTACCATCAAAACTAACCTTTACATCGATAGGTAAATGAATTATGTCTAATGATGTTAAGGGACTAAAATCATAATCAATCTCAAATGGTCAATAATCAGTAGTAGTATGCATATTACGATTACAAGCAAATTCAATAAATGACATATAATTTTTCTAATTTTAAGATTCTATTGAATTATAACTCTTAATAATTAAGTTAAAGTCCTATTTACTACATTACTGGTCATTTGTTTGTAGATGAAAAATAATAGAAAATAAAAGTTTAGTTCCTAACTTACCCTTACAAAACCCTTAAGAAGTAACTCAAAAACTTAACATCTTGATCATACACAATGCTTCTTAGAACATAATGTAACCAAACTATATCCGTAAAAGAATAAATCCATTATATTCGTTGCACTATTAGTCTTATGAAAAAGATATGAAACGTGTCATCTTAAAAACCTATCTACAGAAGAAAAAAAAACAAAGTCTTTTCCATTCTTTGATCGAAGTAAACCCAAAAATAAAGTAAATAGTACACCAAACAATCAAACATAAAAAATAACAAAGCTTAGTCATATCATATAAGTCCTCATTAAAGTCACCATCTTGACGTTAAATGATAGGTTTTCCTCCTGGATTGAAAAGTTTGGGGATTAGTCATAAAATTAAAAATTTTAAAGAGTCTTCACCAAGTAGTATATTCACTAGAAAACTTAATAATCTATAAGAGTGTAGGTGAAGAGAATAATTATGTAAGAGAAACCCTACCTATGAGACACAAAATTGTTAATTGATATTCTAGGTCATGTTTCAATTTGTTGGCCTTGTCGAGGTAAACCTGACCATTTTAGGGCTCAAATTTTAACATCATGCTTATTTGTACTTTGTATCTTTAATATCTTAGGATATACTTTATATTGTAATTTTGTAGCCTCAAATAATACAATCTATAACTAAGTCTTAAACTCAATTACATCTTAATTTTGGTCTAAAGATTTAATTATATTAACCTATTAAAAGTCTAAGTAAGTCCTTATACTTAATTTTTATACAAATTCATTTCATATTCACTCAAGTTAACCTTCAATTTTATTTTCTTCATATTTGGGTCTTTCAAGGGTGTGATTGAGCTTTTCAATTTTGCACTTCCATCCCTATTCAACCTATCTTTGGCAATCAAATTGCTTATCCTTTTTTATTATATATTTAAGAGGAAAAGGACGACTTTATAGAGGAAAACCAAAATTAGGTTATGACAAAGATAATGCATCTACAACTATATTCCTTGTGTTTATTTGATGATATATGAAAGTGTCTCAATAAACTCCACTTATTTGGCATGTCTATGATTCACTTGCTTTGACTTTTTAAGTGTCTCAAGGATTGGTGATCAATATGAATCATAAACATCTTAGGCCTAAGGTGATATTGTCAAGTCCTGAAAGCCCTAACTAATACAAATAACTCTATATCATATGTTGGATAGTTTAGATTTACATCAATTAGCTTTTCATTGAAATAGGTTACAAGCCTTTTATTTTTTTTATTAAATCAACTCCAATACCCATGCCTATAGCATCACATTCAATCTCACAATTTTAGTTAATAAAGCAACTATTGTACTAAAATCTTTCATAAATTTTCTATAGAAATTAGTCAATCCTTGAAAACTTCCTACCTTACTACCATCTTAGCTTTATGCCACTCTTTTATAACCTTAACCTTAGCTTTAGCCTCATTTATCTAAATACCTTTTGCATTAACAACTTATCCAAGAAAACAAATCTTTTCCATTTAAATGTCACTTTTTTAGATTATTATACAAACTTTATTTTCTAAGCACATCAAATGCATGTCTTAAATAATCTGTATACTCATCTAATACTTTACTATAAATCAATATATCATCAAAATAAACAACTATAAACCACCAATTAATATGTGTAACATATGGTTAATTAATCTTATAAAAGTACGATGCATTTTAGTAAGTCCAAAAGACATGATTAACCATTCACACAAACCATATTTAGTCTTACAAGAAGTTTTTCATTCATCATCATTTTTCACAATAATATAATGATATCAATTTTTAAGAAAATTTTAGAAAAAACCCAATATCTATACAGTTCATCAAACATATCATTTAATCTTTAGAGATATGATATTTATACTTTACTGTTATATTATTGACTTCTTTACAATCAACACATTTTTTAAGTATCATCTTTCTTAGTTACTAAAAGTACAAGAACAACATATGGACTAATGCTCAATCACTTCTTTAGAAATATATGTGCCAATAAGTTATAGATATAAAGAGACTTCAAATGAATATCATCCAGCAATTTGCAAACTTGAGATGATATTCCCTCCATTATTGTTTTACTCGATAAAGCATCTACCCATACAATTATCATATGAGGTAAAAGTTGGAGGCTCGGTATAATATAGATGGATGTATCCATTCGAGAGGTTTGAATCACACATGCATAATAATTAAATTATATTGTATTTTTATGCATAAATAAAAATAATCATTTAAT
This sequence comes from Salix viminalis, assembly GCA_029228465.1. Taxonomy (NCBI): domain Eukaryota; kingdom Viridiplantae; phylum Streptophyta; class Magnoliopsida; order Malpighiales; family Salicaceae; genus Salix; species Salix viminalis. The sequence continues at coordinate 7,275,740 of CM055437.1, forward strand.
TCCATGCAAGTACTTGTTTAACCTGAAGGTAAAAATTAGAAATAAGACACGTGCTGAGTCTTCGATATTCAAGCCTATATTGTTGAAGAGATCGTAATATTTATCTCATTCTATTTCGAGTCTCAATTGACTAAAAATCAACAGCGTCACAAGACACTTTTGTACATGATCTAGCCGAATCCTTGCTTTTTTAATTTATTATTTATTTGATTTTATCTCTAATTGATTTTTTTCAAAAAAAATATATTATTTTTTAGCAACTATTTTCTTTTGCAAAAATCTATCAAATGTTTTCTAGTAAATACTTTATTGAAAACATTTGTCTATAATTTGAATTGCCTAGAGCGTATTTTTGTATGGTTAGGAAACAAAATTGAAGAAGAAGAAGAAATAACAAATGGGGGATTGAAAGCATGTTTGACAAAATAAATGAAGGGAAATTTTTTATTTGTTTTATTGATTTTTTGAATTTAAGACGTTTTCCATTTTTTTGATATTTTCTCCATGGATGACCAAATATTTAAAATAATTTGTTTTAATATTATTGATGGAATTAATTAGGAATATATTTTTCTTAATTTCCCTTGCTAATTTTGTGGTACTTTGCCCATATCTCAACTGAGAATTTTCTGCCTCAACTTCCGGATGCTCCTGTGCGTATGAAGAATTCAATAGTATTGATTTAGAGAACAGGAAGTTATATAATAAATAATCCGAAGCAGTAGTGAATATTTACTGAACCACCTCTTTATTTTTGTGAGGACTTGGTGTTCTGTAATTCGTGATATATATATATATATATATATATATATATATATATATATATATATATATATATATATATATATATATATATAAAATAATTTTTTTTAGTTCAAATTCAAAAAATAAAATTATTTAGAATTGTGCAATTTAATCTAAAAAAACACAATACCATGATTTT
>CM055437.1:7277182-7398552 GCA_029228465.1 Salix viminalis
AAATTATGAGCATGTATAATATTACGAAAATATCATCACCAATCTCACAAGATCATTATATTCTCTGATTGCTCTGAAATTTTAACATAATATATATAAATATGTCAAGAGACTCCTCATAAAATTTTATCTCAATCTACGGCAGATTAAAAGATATGATTGATATTGTAAAACTATTTATTATTTAAAAAATACTATTTGGCCTCATGGAACAGACGGAACAAAGTCGGAATGTTTTGTTCAGTATTTGATTAAAAACTCCGGAATGGACCATATTTTAAACCGAAGTAAATACAACTATATTTTATCTTGTTTTTTTAACTGTCATCGGCCATTTTAATCCAAACAAAACTAACAACCCTGGTTGCATCTTTTCACAGAAGCTTATTTCTTCGATTGCTCATCTTGATGCTGATTTTCGCTGACTTTCCGAATTTATATGATTGACAAAACAGCAAAGATATATGAGAATCCAGCATTGCATCCTGAAAAGTTTCTTCAAGAATCTGACATTTATGGAATTGAAATTTCGACGGCTTCCGTCAACATTACATCTCTATTAGGATCACCAAGTGTTTAAAGTCAACACATCTCAACAGCTGCAATGTATAGACCACAGATTTGAAGGGGAAATGTTCAAAACATGGATCTCAATTTTTCAATTAAGAAGGTGTGGTCGCCATGTTTGCATAGTCTGTATTTTCTCAAGATCTGATCAGCACGTAAATCAAATTGTTTGTATTAGTAAGCATATCTACCACACAAATTGAAATATTGTATGAAGATAGGCAGAAACCATAAATTAATAATACCATGATTGGCAAATTTCAACTCCTACTATCATGATCATGTAAGATGAAACATTGAAATTAAAAAAAAAGGGTTGGTTGGAGAGTTATTTCTCCTAGGCTGCCTTGGTCATCCATGATTTAGCTAACATTTTTATTATTATTTTGATAAAAAAGAAGAAGATAGACACTTAAAATAGAGAAGATATGTTTCCTAAATCCTTCAATTTTGAAAAAGATTGAATTTCAGTTTAAAACTATCATAAAAACTAATTCATTTTTAGATTTGTATCTTTATATTTCTAACCATACATGCTTGTTTGTCTTTTCTATTCTAGAACATTAAACCAAGGTTGTCAATATTGTTCCGGTTGCCGTTCTGGTTTTTCTATTGGTACTGAAACGCTTCGCTTTTTGAGCATTTTCGAGCTGTCCTGCTATTCTAGTAGTTGTAAATAAAATATTAATTTAACAAGCATAATTAAAATTCAAGATAAATTAACTTTAAATTATACAATATAAACACAAAGTCAAACAAACTTAATCTCAAAATTAGAAACACAATCACAAGTTAATCAAAATAAGGAGGATTTTAAGGCCGGAATGGTACCGAGACGTTCCGGCCGGAATTTAGCCGGTATTTCCGGAACGGACCGGAATTAAAACCGAGACAAAAACGACGTTATTTTGTCTCAGTTTTTTTAATGGCACGAAACATTCCGGCCGGAACGGAATGGTATTGACAACCCTGCACTAAACAAACACAACGTCAAAGACATAACTCTTGTACATGATCTTCTCACAATAATCACTTCACCTAAATGATTGATCTTTTATCTATATTTCAATATATTAGACAATTGTAATACTTACCTCCCCTACAATATGTGTTTTTAAGCTACCCTTCTCTCTCATCTCTTATCTCAATATAATCTTGTTTGCTATTCATGAATAATATTTACTATTCATGAATAGTGTCACAATGCAAGACTCATTTTAAATGAGTCTTGGGCTTGATCATAGTATTTATGGTTGTTTAGACCGAGATCCATCTCCTTCGCTTTCTCCTTCCTTTTTCTTTTATCTATTATCTCAATGTAAACCTATTTACTATTCATGAATAATATTTATTATGCAAAGATTATTCAGAACAAGTCTCAAGCCTCTCAACATATTGGACAAAAATTATTATTTTTTTAAAATCAAGACATTGATAAACTATATTAACTCAGATCAATTTAGATCAACCTATTAAACTCATTACCTGAAAGAAAAAAAAAGGAGATAGCCCACCATGCAAGTTGAATAGGGTCTGCAATTTCATGAAAAAAAAAGAAGAGGAAAAGAAAACTGATTTACAAACAAACTTAAAACCATGGGAAATGTTTTTAAATAAATTGATGTATTAACCAATTAGAGGTAAAAATATGGGTTTTTCGTGAATAATAAATTAGTTATCTTCCATAAAATAACATCATCACATGCATTTGTATGGCAATTTATAAGATATGTTTGTTTGTGTAACAAAAGCAATACAAAGATAGAGATAGAAAGAGGGAGGGAGAGAGAGATTCAATGCACGAAAACATTATGACCTACCAAATGTTGATGAGAAGAGCATTATTGTTTCTTCACCACTTGGTAAAGAAAGGGTGGGAAGCCAGAGGAAAGTGGAGGGAGGAGTAAAGAGGTAAAAATATATAGATTTGATAACCTACCACAGAAAAAACAAATTATTTGAACAATGAGTAGAAGGAAGGAAGATTGAACTCAGCAAATGAGTCAGATGAGTTCTTCCACCTTTAAAATAAAAAAACTTATCCCATAAACATAAAGGAAGCTGGAAACTTCTTGAAGGAACGAATGAAGCTTTAATTGGTTGAAATTTTAGCCCAAAAGTCAATTACATGGCAAGAGGGTTAATACTTTAAACACACAAGTCATTATTTCTTAAAAGAAAACAATTAAATACTAATTTATTCTCCAATTTCAAAAAGAAAAAGAAGATGAAGAAGAAGATGACCTTGCTCTCTTTCTTATCCAAAAATTACCCTTTTTGCTTGTCATTTCTAGCAAATTCTAGTGATGGTTTGTGAATGTGGTTAAGGTTGATTTGAAAGTGTTTTTTTTTTAAGAAATATATCAAAATAATTTATTTATTTAAAATAATTTATTTATTTAAAATAATTTATTTTTGATATTATTACATAGAAATGATCTAAAACATTATTTTTTTAATTTAAAATAGAAAATAAAAACAAAAATTTTCATTTTTTTTAAAAAAATACCTTTAAAAGACAATGACAAACATCCTTTATGTGAAAGAATACTTGTCTGCAAATTTCGTTCGCCTCTTCTACAAGTAAACCAATTTTCTCTGTCCCTTGTGGTAAGGCTTCATTTACCAATTTTCTATGCAGCCAATTACCAAATATGCCCCCTAAAATCACCAACATATATATTGGGGTTAGGAATATTAGAATGATTGTTTTTCAGAATATTTTTATTAAAAATACATTAATATAATATTTTTTTACTTTTATAATAATATATTAAAACAAATAAAAAAGATCAACAAAGTTAATTCAAATCTAAAAAAAGTTAGAAATTTGTCAAGGGGAGTGCGATTCCAAACTACCTACCTACACCTCTCTATTTTACTCATGGTCCTTCATTTTGTTTTCTCTGCAGCCTGCCCTGCTCCATTTCAGAGAAGATCAGAAAATGCTTCCTCTGTAGGATCCTTGAGTTTTCCTCGAATCACTTAAATCCTCAGACCTCAGAAAAAAAAAAGCTGCTTTGATCTCTTTGTCCTGTCCCATCTGTTCTTCCTTTTGACATTTCAATTTTCTGCATCTCTTTTTGACTTCCCAGTCCAGACATACATTATTGTCAATGTTCAACCTCACATGTTCTTCTCGTAGCCATCGTCTTTGAATCTTTCCCTTTTCTCTATCCACCTCTCTTTCTCTCTTCTCTTACAATTACAACATCTGTTCCATTGTCTTTGACATGTTCGTAAGAATCTGAAACTGTGGCCACCAATATGTGCTCGGAAACAAGCCCTCGAATATCATTCTCTAATGGCCTTGGACATGACGGGGAAATTGAGCAGGTGTCAAGAAGGGATGCAAAGTTATTGGACTCGAATTCTGATTTTGAGTTCAGTATTTGCAGTAGTTTAGGCCACGAATCTTCTCCGGCAGACGAGCATTTTCGCAGATGGAATGATCCTGCCGGTTCAAATTCAAGAGAGAATTACTGCCCTCAAAGCAAGTACATGGATATGAATCGCAACGAAAAGGTTCCCTTCCTCCTCCTCTTCCATTTCCTTCTACTAATGACAATTTTACTGAAGATAGCATGAGGGAATTGCTGGTTGTGAATTCTAATCGGCTGGAGGAGAAGCCTCAGTCCAAGTCTTTCTGGGGATTCAAGAGATGTAGTAGTCTCAACAGTGATATCAAGAGAAGCCTATGCTCAATACCACTTTTATTACGGAGCAGTTCAACTGGTTCTGAGCCGAATGCGAAGAGAACAACATTGAAGGATACGCGCAAGAACAATTCACAGAGGCACCAATCAGCTTCCATGGCAAAGTCAGAACCATCATCGTCTTCGGAGTCTAGTTTTATTTATTCATTACCAAAAAAGCCTCCATTGAAGAAGGGAGGATCTTATGGTAAGATTAGTCCTGTGTTGAGTTTGCCACCGCCTTACATTTACAAAGGAACTGCAAATCTTTTCGGTTTGGGATCCTTTATGCGCAATGGAAAGGAAAAGAAGATCAGAAAGTGATTATTTTCATCCTTCAAATGTCATCTTCTAAATTATAATTCTGTGGGCTCTTTCGGTTTCTGCTGATCTTAAGTCTAGTAGTACTTATGTTTGCTGGAAGCTAGCAAGAACCATGGAGAAATTATCGAGGTCAGGAATTGAGAGATCTAACTACGGCCTTGAGAATGTTCATTGTTCAGGCAAATCACCTTGTCACAATCATAGGAGACAGAAGAACAGGTAACCTTCTTTCAAGGCTTGTCGCATTCTGTTTGTCTTTTTTGGTCTCTCTTCATAAGAGGGAGTCTCCTCTAGTTTATTCAAAGACAACTTTTTTTTTTTTTGTCTATGTTTTACCAATGTACATATTGATTTTAGAGTTGTCTCTTGGTTTGGTTTGGTGAGGTTGCGTGTTTTTTCTAGAATTTCCCTGTAAGTGGGATGAATTTAGAATCCTGTTCCTTCCTTATTTTGTCAGTTTCATGTAACAGTGACTAGCTACAGCTCTTTAATTGACATCAGTTTCTTATTTCTCAAGCAACACACCATTTACAAAGAATTCATGAGTGAAAAAACCTCCGAATATGAAACGGTGATTTTATCGAGGCAAACAGAATCAATGGCAATACATCAATCATCTGTGAAACGCCAGATTACCTCAAGTGAGCAAGCACTTTCAGACCAGTGACTCTTGTTTTGTAAGCTATGACATCTTAAAGAAGATGGCATCTTGTTAAGACAGCATGATGAAGAACATGATCGTTAAAACCTACGGTTTAATATCTATCCATATTTCCAAGCAGCCTTAATTACCACCTCAGGTGCTGAAATCTGATATTGAAAGACAACAATTAAGTTGTAAGCGGTGTTTGGTTGCACTTTAGTCCCAAGGTGTGTGACTGACGTGATAGCAGAGGGTTTATGATCTGCACAGCAAGTCTTGAATTTGAGTCAGGGCATGTATTTTTTTATAAAAATTTAGGAAAACCAGGGTTTAACTTATTTACCAGGACCAACAAAATACACTTTTTCAGAAATGGAATTTCCTCGACCAACACCACATCCTTAAAGGTATTTTAAAACCTAAATGGTTCAAGTTTCGAACCCCCAGCTTCCCATTGAAGTACTAATTGGGAATATGATCAGGACCCATAAAGTACACTTTTTTAGGAATGGAGTTTCCTCGACCAACACCACGTCCTTAAAGGTATTTTAAAACCTAAATGGTTCAAGTTTTGAACCCCCAGCTTCCCATTGAAGTACTAATTAGGAATATGATCAGGACCCACAAAATACACTTTTCAGGAATGGAGTTTTCTCGACCGACACCACATCCTTAAAGGTATTTTAAAACCTAAATGGTTCAAGTTTCGAAACCCCAGCTTCCATTGAAGTACTAATTAGGAATATGATTCAATGTGTTACAAGCTTAAGTTTCCTCTCATAATAGACTTACCTATCAACATTGGATCCCATATTTCGATTATACGAAGTCCGAAATCAAATCATTCTTGTCGTAAGAACAAACTGTAATGAAAAGCAGTTTCACTAGATTGGCTAGAACATTCAATGCTTCAGCTAAAAATTATTAAGGCTTCAACATACCCAATACATGAAAGAAATATGGTAGTTTCCTTCAGGGTTGTTGAGAATTATGCAGTGTACGAGGATAAGATCATCATTTCTTCAATTGTTTTCTTCAAGGGGCCCCATTGTTTCCAACCCAGTCAAAACATGAACCATTCCCCGTGTTGATCATAAGTGAGAAAATCAGGTAATAGATCCCATTCACACCACCAAGAAGCTTTGAAGGAGCTTACCAGTTAGTCCTTTTCTTTCTTTTCAAATAATAATTAATACCTAGAAGCTATCAACTTTTTTTCATTTCCAAGTAATTTTGTTATTGAACTTCAAAAGTTGAGGTGACCTTCTTCTCCCTGCTTAATTTTTTCTCAATTAATAAAGGATTAAATAAACTGCGATTTGATTTATCCATTTCAGCATCACTGTTTCTTTTCCTAGCGTCACAAGTATTGATTATTCAAATAGTAATATTTTTCACAAAACAATAGTAATGGAGCAAATAGAAAAAAGAGTTTCATTGTTGGAAACGTTATCTATAGAGAAATTTCTGACTGAATTCACACAGGTGGGAACACAAGGAAGATTGAAATACACTGTTTCTGTCCGCACTTGAGCATGCCTAGTAATACTTGGAAAAAACAATCTCAAAGGATGCGAAGCATAGGCAAATCTAAAGATTGAATGGACATTCATCTTCAATGAAATTTGTTATGCTGTATTGCTGTTTCCAATTAACTCTCAAAATTTCTGTTCTAGCAAATACCAAAATCCCATCACTATGGATTAAGAAAATGCTAAATTTACCAGTGCTGTTCATAATGCGAATTGTGCTGTTCAATAGATAATGTCCCACAAATGAAGATAAGATGACGCCATCAACAAGAAGGAAAGAATAAGATTTACAGTCAAGGCTGTATTTTATTATACGAAGAAGCTAATCCCAGAACAGGCATGCTTTACCCTGATACAGAAATGACTACTTGCTTTTAGCCCCGTATCAGCCTGCAATGCTGATCGGAGGATCACTGTTTTTGGTCTTTTAATGTTAAACTCTGTTAACAGATTTTCATAGCTAGCCAAGCCTGCTTGTATTTATGCCTGTCAAACCCAGTTTTCCAAAAAATTAACACCTCTTTTTAGAGAAACAGCTCAATAGACTTCTTAAATATGGAAGTCAACTGTGATCAATTGAGTTCCTTTTGGACCAGAGCTACATATGTAAAAACAATGAATTCAGCTATGAGTTTCCAATAAAAATACCAGGTTTTGCTCTCTGTAAACCCAACACTTGACAGTGCAGAAAAGAAACATTCCCACCATTGATACCCTTCCATTTTTGTGCACAGTTTTCTGTGACTCTTCCCTACCAATTCAGTTCAAATTCAACTCATTTGGAACCATTAATTATGTTTCAGCAAAGGGCTTTGACGTAGGATGTTGTTTCATTGTTCATGTTTCTCCCCAATGCACCTTAGATCTACACCGGCACATCTGGGTTACTGCTGAAAGATAATGCGGCTAAGTGTGCGTTGGTTATTGCGGCCAACTGCATCATTTAGTCCCAAGAGGCGTGGTATGATGGCAAAAAGCTTATAATCTATACAACATGTTTCAAGTTCGAGTAAGGACATATACCCTTTATAAAAACCTGGAATAACCGAGATCTTATTCACTCACCTAAACCTACAAAATGTCCTGTTCCTACAGTGAAGCAGACTTCTATGTTTCATGTCCTGTTCCTACAAAATGTTTCATGTCCTGTTCCTACAGTGAAGCAGACCTCTATGTGAGCTCCCATCTGTTGCTGATGAAACGCCATGAAATGATTACATATTACTCAATCGATTCACCTTCAATTATCTTGTTACCCTTGCTGACTTTGACATTGAGATGATCTAAGAAAAAAGTTTAACAAAGAATTTCAGGAAATTCAGATGCTAGCCATAGTAATTAAACATGGCCAAGGGGCTAGGTCCTGGATCATACGAGATGACCTGGGAAAAAAATAGATTTGAGATTATAATATTCCATGGAATAATTAAGAAACAATCTATGTAGATATAAATGTTATATGTGGTAAATAATAAAGTTTAAAATATTATTTTAAAAGGTTTTTTATACCATAATGGAAAAATATCTTCTCTTTTCAAGTTGAAGGAAATAAATCAAAAATATTTTTTTATCCCATATTAGAAAACACAATTTTTTTCTTGTAAACATATAGTATATTTATAATGAGCTTCTAATCTCACATTGGAAAACTAAAACATTTTAGTGTTTTTATTGTGAATTTTGATATAGAATAGTGACCAACAAGAAAAGGGTGAAAAGCTCATGCCTTAAAGTTAGGCCGAGTAAGAAAAAAAAACCTCTTATTGATGCCCTCAATGTTATTTTATAAATAGTTTCAAGATATTTTTTTACATTAAATTAAAATTCAGATTAATCTGCGTTCAAAAAGATCTTGCAATACAGGTCAGCATATACAATATGATTTTTGTTATTTGTTATCTTTGTACTTATGAACCTTTTATTTAAGGAAGATTCTTTTCATTATAATGAAAGGATATTTAACAGCTTATTTTTTAGAGTTTTCTAAGTCTATTAGGGTTTTTAATGGAAAGCCTCTTATTATTGAATAATTCAGATTTTTGCTTGGTGCAAATTGCATTCCTTGCTATAAACAAGGATTACTTGGTGTAATTGACTTATCAATAATTGACTTATCAAGGTGTAATTAATCTTCTGGCATTTTTGTATAATTTGGGTTATTGTTTCTCTATAAACAATCAATTCAAGTTCTTTTCCAATATATTTAGTTCTTAGGTACAAAGTTATCTCTAGATCAAGATTTCTATCTGAACCTAAATTTTATCTTTCTTAAGTTATTTATCTTTTTTTTTTTGGGTTTCTGAATTTTTATATCATTGGAGTTTGCATAAGTTGATATTAGAATTAGGCTTTGAAAATCATGTTATATCATATTTGTATTGTTGTTTAAATTTGTTTCTGCATATATCTTTTTCTTGTTTTTCTTGGTGTCTTGTTTTGTGTATAATTTGATTAAAGTTGTTTTGATTACTTTTGATATATTTTCTTTTGTTATTGTCCTTTTTTGTGTTTAGGGTTCATTGTTAAAAAAAGTGTCAAAGTTTAATTTTGGCTAGAATATCTATTTAGAAAGAAAAAAAAAAAAGATTAATAAGAACGTGATTCTAAGTATTATAAGGGATGATTAATTCGGGTAACAAGGTAGATTAAACTTTTCGGATTTAGTCTTATTAAAATGAGTTGGGTGCCTATGATATTGTATTTAAAATTTTGGATCAAGATTTATATTTTATAGTGTTTTATATCATATATTGCTTGTCTCCCATATTCTTTTTCTACTTGTGTCAAATATTTATCAAAAGAAAAGGAATACAGAGGTTTTAGCTAAAATGCAAAGAAGTATCCCATATGGTTGGGATTCTATAAGGAAAGAATTTGATAAATTATAAGAACTATTCTATAAAAGGCAAGATTTAAAGAGAGAGGAACAACAACACCAAAAGGATGAAAGATGAAAGAGAGTAGCTAATTTTTTTTATACATAGTTGTTGGAGGTAAGTGTTGGCAAGATAAAAGCTTTGAAGGCTTAAACAAAATGCCTATGAAACATCTATTGTACCTATTGGTGATCAAGGATGAATCATCTTGAAGAGAGAAGGAATGATACAATTTTAAAAAATATTGAACAATAGATTTTAGATTCTAGTTTATTTGTGTCTCCTATCTATTTTTCCTCTATCAAGAACAATTCTTCATCTGAAGGTTGATTGGGATGAAGTTTTACCGTAAGTTTTCAGACATATTGTTTTACATTAGATAAAAAGTTCAAGTTAATTATAGTTCAAGAAAGTCTTTATCTCTTAATACAAGTCAACATATACAATACATATTTTGCTATTTGTTACCATTTGATTTGTGGACTTCTTATTTGAAGAAGATTCTTTTCCTTATAATGCAATAATGACATTTAACAACTTATTCTTGGAAGTTTCCTAGTTCTACGAGGGTTTTTAATGGGCAACCTCTTATTATTGAATAATTCATATTACTACCTGGTACAAAGGACATTCTTTACTAGTACAAAGATCAGCAACTGACTTTTTAAGATGTAATTGATCATGCGGCATCTTCGCATACTTTAGGTTCTTTTTTCGCTATAAACAATAGGTTCAAGATCTTTTCTGATATCTTTGATTCTTAGATACATGGTTATCTTTGAATCAAGGTTTCTATTCAAACCTGAATTTCAACTTTCTGGGTTGTTTATCTACTTCATTGTGAGTTTCTGAATCATTGAAACTCCCCTTTGGTCTATTTTCAGTGTCAGAGAAATTATCAGAAGAACAAGATTTGTCAACCAAATCATCAGCGGCTGGAGTCCTTGTTTCCAAGACATATCTTAATGAGTTCTAGTGAATAAGTGTCTTGTGCAATAAGTGCCTGTTTGGGATTAAAGGTAATGCAACTAATTTGTCTAGAAAATGAAGTCCCACAAAGACCATAAACACAAATTAGTAACCCCTTAATCAGTTGATAAAAACTTTTGAAGATGGTCAGGTCATTATTTCCCTTGCTACGCCGAGTCTATTTGGAGGGCAAGGGATTTCAAGTTCCAGATCAAAGAGACAGCATACAAGATAGTGCACAATGGTATTTCTATTCTCCAAGAACATTCGGCGAAAACACAGCTAAGGGAAGTGTGAAAAACTATATCCAGGAGGCATGTTGAAGTCGAATATTGGTAACATTATGGAGCTAGATGAAGTCAACGGTCAGGAGAACCTGATTCTCATCATTCAAATCATCTATGCAAGCTCCTGTAGTTAAGGTGGCATGGCTACAACAAAATAGCAGCTCGATTTGATTACCCATCTACACTGTATTTTCTGTAGTTCAGGCTCTCAAGGGCCGCTCTAAGAGAATCCAGTGACAAAGCTGTTATCATTTTTATCATAAAATGCTTTTAGCAGCTTTATTTGTACACTACTCATGCCAAACTAGATGGGAATGAGATTGCCATTCTCTGAGCAAAATATCAGATCCAGATGGCAAATGGTTGATGGATATTTAATTCCTTGAACAAAGGATTTTGCATTCTGGCTCTAATCAATGAAGTACTTCAGCTCTCTCTCCAGGGGAAAAATAAAAAATAAAAATTGCATAGCATGTAGCTTCAAGCATCAAATTAGAATGAACTCTTTCGATATAATTTGAAAGATGATTTTAGGCATAAAATTATGCCAAGAAGAAGGGGCTACTCCATCATGTTGAGAGCATCTCAGAAAAGAAATGAATGGAATCAATAAATGAAAGCAGAATCTTAAGAAAAATTGCGAAACAAGGCAAGAGTTTAAGATTTTATTCATTGAATTTGCAATTTACAAAAATGTGCAGCATTACCACAAGTCGAGGTAAATTGTACCAGTGTTCGGAAGTAGAATATAAAGAGACTCCCCAGAAAACAATTTTGCTTTCAGTTCAATCCCTGCAAAACCAATTTCCACACCATAACTAATAATCCAAACTATCCATACAAATCATAAAAAAGGTAATCAACAACAACAATGATTTGGATTATCCAACCAGAAATTTAAACAACATGAATATGAAACTAGAGATTATCACCTTTCATGATTCAGGGACCTCATGAACCTTGTATGAATCTGGTGTAATTTCAGCTAGCCACAACCCAGGGAAAATTGACTGTAAAATAGCCACACAAAGAAAAAAATAATGTAAATCAGTATTCTGGACACCAACAACAAAAAAAAAAAAAAAAAAGGAATCAAATACTACAAAAAGGAAAAGAAATGAAAATCCACTACTTTTAATCTGTCTAGTACTGGAACAAGAAAATCTGGGGGAGAAACGAATCAAATTCAATGACTTGATAATTACCTCAAGAACTCCAAAAACTTATTGAAACGATTGATTAGCCAATCACTCATTGAAAACAAAACTTTCCAGCATTTTCTCAACAAACAAACAAGAAAAATCAAAACCAGAAGAACTTACATCCAAATTCTTCTGTACAATTCGAGGCCTCTTCTTAGGCCTCCTTGGTGGCCTAATTCTAACCATCTCGAGAAAATCCTCTTCAATCTCTCTCTTCGATAACGAAATCGAAAACTTGACTTTCTCCTTCATCTCGAAGCTCTGCTGCCTCTTCACCATCAAACTCTCATAATATTTCTTCGGCGAATCAATCTCTAGATACCCCCTTGGAGAAACAACAGCATTTCTCCTCGACGGCTGCTCTTCATTTCTAAGTGGAGCCTTACAAGCTGCCCTTCTAGTCCTCAAATTCCAGGGTCTTGGAGATTCATCGATATCCTCCCCTCCTTTCTCTTCCTCAACAACAAAAGGAGAAGAAGAAGAAGGAAGCTTCAATCTTTTGGCAGCAACATTGTTGACTTGAATTGGGTTTGGTTTATAATTCTTAAAAGAAACCAAATTGATGGGTTTTGATTGAAATCCTTGCTGATGCTGATCATCATCATTGCTATTGATGTTTTCATCACTGACTTTGACACATCTAAGGAGTCTCTGGTTGCCCCATTTCAAACAAGGAAAAGAAAAGTTGTGCAGTTGCTTTGATCTCTCTTGTGATGATGAGGAAGCCATTGGTATTCGCAAACAAAATCACTACTTTTGAATTTGTGAGTCTTTCTTTATTTTATGTGAAGCTGTGTGGTGAAAGGGTTGGATTGTGAGGGAATTGTGGAACGAAGAAAACAAACAAAAAGGATGGAATTTTTGGTCATGAAATGAAATTTCTGTATGACAATGATCCTTTGATATAATTCTAATCGCTGGGAAATTTATAGTTACACTCCGAGAGATGTTAAATCAAAAGAGGAGAGAGAGAGGAAGGGTGAGGAAGAAGAGAGCGGTTTTAACGTTCGGGTAGACTTTGCTTTTGGTTGGTTGGCGTTTCCACATTTATTATTTACAATTGGATTGTAAGATCCCTGTGGTATTTAGTTTTCATCAAATTAGTCCCTGTCGTTCAGAAAAAAGGATAACTGAGTCCTTAATATAATGGAGTGATACAGTGACCATTTTTTTAGAAGTATTTTTAGTTTTGAACCTAAAATAAATATATTAGGGATAATGTGAGATAAGATTACCGTGCTTAAAATAAATATATCTCTTCTTTTTCAAACAAAAGATAATAACAATATGTAGATGTTTTTTTTTTTTATGAAAACACGTATTTTTTCTAAGGTACATGATTATTTGAATGAAAAACTCACAAAATTAGAATTATACATTCATAGAATGGAAATGATTTAAATCATTAAAAAAATATATTTCTTTAGCATCTTTATTCATGTAATTTACCTAGAGAAGATTGTTATTTTATTAGACTAATGATTTTTTAAGTAAAAATATAGTATTATATAAAAAGAAAATATCAACAAACAAATCATGAAATGTTCATTGAATATTTATAAGTAATCATTTAAAACATCTTATTCATTTTATATTTATATAAAGTTTTCTTATAAATTAATTGATAATATTACCATAAAAAGCTCAAGTTTTATTTAAAAATTAAAGCATAATTAGATAATTTTTTAAGCTTTAGTGTAATAATCTTAATTAAGAAAAAATTGTCCTAAAATAAAAGTCCAAACATTTTATGTCTTGAAAGGTCACGCATACACGCCTAGCCTTTTAAAACAAAAACTAGGCAAATGACAAAATCATCTCTTGAGCATACAACTACTTAGATTTCTCTCTCTTTCTTAACCTCCAGGGGATATAAAAATGATAAAAATAAAGTTTTGGATTAAAATATAATAACCTAAGAGAACATGGATGAAATATAAAAAGTCTTGAGGATAAAATGAAATTTTTACATTCCTTATATGAAAAGGGCTTTGTTTCTTTTTTATGTTAGTTTTGGTCCTTCATCCCATAATATTCTTAACAAAAAGCCAAACATTTAACAACACAATTGGGAAACATCAAAAGAAATGATTCACTCTCCCTTATTCCATGGTGACAAGCATCAAAAGAAATTTTGTTTATTCATCTACTATTATTTTTTAGAATTAGTTTTTCATATTATGTCTCTCTAGTTCGATTCCAACCAATTCCGATTATTATTAAAGATTAATTTTAAGTCACAATAAATGATTTACTTGTTCATAGCACAATTTATAATTTAGTCATTCAACTTTGAATTACAAACATGTATATATATTTTGATGTTCTATGTGAATGAACTTATGATGTGCTTATAGTTTTCTTGTTATGTTCAATTATTATTTCAATCGTTTCAAAATTGAGTCTCTATTAATTATTACTTTGATTATCTCCCCTATAATTAAAAAACTAAGAATTAGGCTTCGTTGTCAAGATAAAATCCCAAATCATTATTCTAAGGTTTTTTACCTCTAATAAACACACATATTTAGTTTAGAAAAGATAATGGGATGTAAGCATAAATAGGTATTTTTATCATTAAAATCAAACAAAAATATAATTTATCTTGGATAAGATTTTTTAGGGTGATATTCATATTCCTTACCCAAAAATACCTGAAGGCTAGTTAGGGTTTCGAGTAATTATAAAACTAGGTGGAGACTCATTTTCTTTATTTTATCCCTTTCACAATAATTAAACTCTTTAATATTTTCCCCGAGTTGGAATTACATGACTCTATTAGGGATTTAGAGTTAAATTTTGACTGTTTGATTTTATGATAATATATTTGATATGCTTTATATATATATGCTTGTTTGTCTAAACTACTAATGCCTGTTTATTATTCTATGCTTCATTTCATACATCATATATCTTTATTTATCTCATTCATAGTTATTTTAATTAAACAGTGGTTTATATTAATGTCTTCATTACTTGACACATTGTCTTACCCATTTTTTGTAAGTTAGTATTATGAAGTGGTTTTTCCTCCAGCTAGTACTCATGAAACCTAAACTCTCATCGAGTTTATGAAGTGCAACTAGTAGCTGATGTGGATTTCTTCGGTTTGTAATTTTTGCACTTTATAGCTCGTGGTAGCCTTTTAACCTGTAAACCTTCATCGCTATATAGCTCTAAATTTTTTGGCTCAAAGGATAATTTTGTATTTTTTCTGGCCGTGTTGTTGATTTCATTTTGTCGGAAAATTTCTCTATTTGCTATATTATTTGACAAGGGATCTCCTTAGTGGAATAAAAAGAAACAAATGATTGATTAGCCATAAATGTATATACAAGCCTGTGCCTAGACCTCTTAGTTTAAGAAATAAGTTTTCAGAGACGTGTGGTGCAGTTGGGATGGGTCACCTCATTCTTGATTACCCGGGTGTTGTAAGATCCACATAATCCACATTTATGATATAACCAGTGGAATTGCGCGGACCCCTTTTGATCACAGTCGTTGCACAGTATATCCTGCATTAAGATATGAACATCAGAGAGGTCTTCCAAGTGGAGTATAATCAAGAAGATGAACAACCACTTCTGAATGGGACAATGGATAATTAAACAACGATGGCTAGATTTCAATTTGTCCATGTAATGCTGCACAAGTTGAATGCCTTCAGTAGGTTTTACTTTCAGTTAAAGCCGCAATAATTAAGAAAAGCCCATTTCTTCTTTCATGTAAATGGAGGGAAAAAAAAGAAATTTCACCGGAAAACACATTTCTCTACCTTTTGTTTTGTTCTTTGTTTTTGGATCAATAAGAGAAGATTGAAAGTAATAGCTCAGTAAATTATAATTGAGATATTCAATTTTGGTTGAAGAAACAATTTCCAGCCCAAATGTCGCATGTTTTGGACAGTCCGCATAACTTGAAAACATTTTCTTGTTTCACTAGAAATAAATGTTGTGTTATGATGACTTTCACTAGAATGCAAAGTACTGGAGAGATCAGTTGTAGAGGAAGGTGTACCTGACAACGATCTCTGTATTCCTCTGGCAGCTCCTCAGCAGCCAACAGTGCATCAAGCATGCCGAAATAAACCTGGGTGGGTTTACAGCAATTGTTATAAGAACATAACGATGATTCACGCATTTCATAGCTAAATAAACAGAAAGACTATGATAACAACAGCAAAATTTGTGCCTATCATTATAATTTGGTAGAATTTAACAAATAATGCTGATGGGACGGATCTTGCGTAGGATGGAGAGGGTAGATTTTACAGTTCTGTTGTGCATGGATGAAATCCATCAAAACAAGTACGATACCTGACCCACAAGAAAGTTTATATAAACTAGTCAATTGTGTACTAGATCTTTCTTGTTGCCCAAGGGAATGAAGTTCTTGTTTTAATGGGTATTATCAAATGTGCAAATGATCCTCAATTACCTTGAGAATTTTACTGTTTAGAAGGGAATTTATACTACGAATTTTTGTTCTATCAGGGAAGGATGTTTCCTTGAGGACAGGAAGAAGCTATCCCAACCCTTTCCTTCTATCAGCAAAAAGCACAAGGAAACCACAAATGGCAGTCATTCTGGTCGTCCATATATAATCAAACTGAAAACTGAAAATTCTAGTCTTCTTGATATCAGAAGAATAAACCACCAACAAACATACTGGTAAATTCTGACAATATATAATTACGGGTAGGGGAAATCCAATTATCGACAAGTGACAACACTTGTTTGTTTATCCCCAATCTCTAAACCTTCCTCTCTCGGTAAAAGGCATTCTAGTTCAAATAATCATCAATTTCACTGTCATCTCCTCGAGTGCCCTGGTGAGATACAAACTATATAACAATGATCAAGGTATTGCACATCTCTGACAACAACTATACCAAGAAATTGTTCTCTTACCGCCATATCTCCCAAGGATTTGCAGCATATTGGACAAGTATAGTGACTGCAAGTATATGCCTACAGAACATGAGATGGAGGGTAAAAATAAGCCACCTTTCTGAAATGCACGGAAGTTTAATGAAGAAAAACAGAAGAAACATGGACTAAAAACAAGAGAGTATACACAACCTGAAAGCATGCGGAATGCATATAATGGCCACAAGGTAAAGCTCTGACTGTTGCACTTGATGTGAATAAAAAATCACAGCAAATGGGGCAGTTTGTTTCTAAGCCTTTCTCCAGGCACTTGTGGTTCACTAACTTAATCCCCAAACAGCAGTTACAAGTCATGCAATGAAAGAAATCGATTCCAAGACCCTTCCCAACACGGCATAAATTGCAAAATGGGCAATGATATACACTCCTGAAGTAAGAAATACATTATTGACATAAGTAAAATGACTAACAAAACCATAATAGAAACAAAAGTTGACATAATTTTTTTTATGATTGTTTTCATTCGAAAGCAAGCTAACCAGCTCAATTTTAGTTGTCAAGAATTCTACAGAGAGGAGTTTTTTATATCAACTTAAAACGCCATCATAAATTCAAAACTTTCAGAGGAAATAGAACCTTATTTTGGGCAATGCAAATATGTTTTGTGCATCAATATTTGATATCACACAGATTCTTCATACATATTTCTTACATTAGTGAACACGACATGGCATGAGGAATGAACTTCATGATTACATCGAAACCATATAGCAAGTTTTTTTTTCAGTTAGACTAGGCAATAACAGTTCCCTGTCCCTAGACTTTCTTTAAACATCATTTCAATTCCTTCAAGGAATGGTACACCGATCCTCCCTAATCTAACAAAATTTATGTATTGTGGCACCTGATATATGCCAATGTCAGTTAGATGCAGAGAACTACAAGTTTCAGCACATAGGCTGCTAAAGTTAAAGCTACCCATCATAATAATTCAATATTCAAATGATTAATTAGGATAGGCAAAGATAATGGACATTTGAGGCAATACAAACGTTTAGAGTGACCTATATCAATATAAAAGGCAAGTGGCATTCTAGGAATTTAGGATGGAACTTTTTATTGGGCCAAAGATATATATTCTATATTCAAGTAGATGTGAACTCCAGTTACAGCTGCTGAACTTAATACACCCAAGGCTCTTTAGTTTCTTTCCACGTATCTAAATAATAAAGAATCATCACAAAAGAAATCAAGCTGTTTCTGGACCAGGGAAAAGGACCACTATCTAAATAACAATTTTAATTGCTTTATATTAATTGAACCTAATGAGTTTGACAATTGATAAAAAAGTTAGAATTGCATACCTTTCATCATCAAAAAACTTGCATATGTTGCAATAATACTTCGCCATTGAAAGACCATTGCATGTCGGTGTTGCACAGATTTGCCCTACTGGTTGGACCTTCAGGCAGCGCATGCACATCATTTCCGTTGTTGCTTTTCTACAGTGATTGAACAAAACATCATACATTCAGAATTCACTTGAAACCTGAAAAGCTATGAATCATATCAGGCTTTACCTGTCCATCGTGTGATCACTAACTTTGTCATGACAAAATCTGCAAGCAAACAGCTTTCCACAGCAAGAAGCGCGGAGTTTACAGTTTCTCCTGTAGTGTTCACACCCAAATACTTGTTTTTCAGGGTCTCTAAATGTTGGGAAGCATCCCATTACATCAGAAGCAGTAGAATTTTCCCCTGCAGTTTCTTGAGGTGACTTTTGCTGAGCAGCTATCCAGCGGCTAGAACAAACCATTTACATAATAGAAGAATTCATGATCAGGAAAGTAAGGCCTTCTTTATGAAATATAAAAAAGAGCTTGCAACTAAATGAATCCAATCACGTGCTCTAAGGTATCAGATTAAAGAAAAATAAAGCATATCATAATCACCAGAAAATAACCTTGTTAGAAGATTTTGAACAAGATATGATTTTCTCCTAGGATCAAGAGTCGAGTCCCTATAAACCTTTCTAATCTCAGATTCAAGCTCATTTTGATTCATGCGGAAGATATCTTTCCACCCTGGCTTAAACAGATCACTTTGGTCTACACTTTCTTGAAACTCTCTGCCTGCAATATGAAAAGCTGAAATGAGTGAAATAATCATCACTAGCCTGCAACAAATCATGCCTTTGATAAAACAAAATTCAAATAAACATGGCATTGCAAAGTGTTTCAAGCAAAACCAAAATCTCTTATGCGCCAGATACCTTCTTTATAAATTGTATCTTCTGATGGTTCAGTCTCCACAAGTGATGCTGAAGGTTCGCTCCAGCATTCATTAAGCCACTCATTAAACATTGTGTTTCTTGTTGCCTGTTTCCATGTGTCCATCATTTTATTTTGTTCATCTTGAGTCAGGGCAGAAGTAACCCAAGGCAACATAGATTGCAGTACTTCAGCACCCGTGGTCCCAATTATTCGACCAACTAGCTTGTCTTGCTCCCGAATTGAAAAATGTCTGTCAAACAATGGCCACAACTCGAGTTCTTCTCTATTAATATGTTGATCTAAGGTAACTCTTACAGATTTGCACATCCATTGAATCTTTGTGGCTAGATCATTGTACTTTCCCATATAATCATCGAGATTGCTAGTAGAAAGTTCCAGGGTACTTCCTGTTGGGTCCTCCATCACTTGAAACTTTTGAAAATTTTCATGAAGGTGTGAAAGCTCAGAAAGGACAAATGAAATGTCTTCAAATAATTCTTCCTCCTGCTTATGGTCTAGTGTATATGAATGGCTAACATTATGAAGTCCCTCTTTAGACTCTAATGCTGGGAAAACAATTTCATCCTCAGCATTACTATGAGCTCTGTATAAGCCCCATAACAGACGGAATCTTCCAATGAACTGCTGAAGAAATTCTTCATCGCAATCACTGAGCTTTCCAGATTCAACATCAAGATACTCCAAGTCTTTGCTTATGGCTTTATGAAATTTAAAAACAGTATCTATCGGTCGTTCTGTATACCCCAAATCAGAAGAGACCGTATCTGCTTCCCAGACAAAAAGACTTGAGTTAAGGGCTGGAGCAGAGGAACTGACAGATAAAGATTGCAAAGACTTGGTTGTGGAAAGAGAATTCAATCCCAGATCAGTTCTGTTTACTCCCAAACCTGGGACACAACAAGACCGATCAGAACAAGATGGTTCATGGGCATCTGGAGTCTCAATGGGGTTGCAGATATTGCTCTTTTTGCAAGATCCTGAGATGTTTCTTTTATGTGGCCTTTTGATGCCTTCACTGATTGACACAGGACTATCATTTGAACAAATTGCACGCAAACAGGCAGAGCATGATGGAACAAGATTTTCCTCAATATCAGCAGGACAGCGATGAATTCCACTTGTAGACAAACACACACCTTGACTACGACCCTTGCAGGCCCAACCAGTAAAAAGAGTTACTAGAGCTGTGTCTGCTGCTGGAGCTGAACCGAAGTAACTAATTAGAATTGTGTACGTAATAGTGGTTTTTAAATAGAAAGTATTCATAATATGTGGCTACAAGAAGCATAATATAAGAACCTGCTGATTGCATATTTCTTAGGAGATTCCTGGCCTCGTTTTCTGTTAACAAACCCACCAGCCATGGCAAGACACGCTCAATCACTTTCAAAGGGATCACACACAAGCTCTGGTATAAAAGTTCCTTCTGTTTTCTGAAGCTAAAGTGCTTACGGGCAAGTGGGAGAACCTGGACATTCAAGGAGCTTAGCATACAAAATTGAAGAATCAAAAAGGATGTTAGGCGCTAAAGTTTTCTAGTCATGCAAAAGACCAGTGTCTAATACAATCTTTCTAAGACCCAGGATTGTCTAATACAGTATTTCTAAGACCCAGGTGATTATTTTGTGTTTTTAACTTCCTCAAGCACCTCCATACATTATCAGCCCCTCCAACTCCCATGACTGGCTCTTTTTGCAAAGACACGGTGATACTAGTTCAGTAATACTGGAAAATTGATGCATGACTTGGTAAAAATGCCATACATCCCTTGAAAGAAATATTGTCTAAACAAGGAAAGCTAACCTGAACTTCCTCATTGTGGAAGTGCCTTTGTATAGTTTCTATTATTTGATCAGCATGCGAGCATAGCTTTGCATAAAAATCAGCTACAGAGTTAGAGCTTGCACCTGCACTTTGAATGCTTTCAATTAAACATCTGAACTCGTTAAATTGATTCTCTTCTTCTGCATGCTCTTTTGAGAATGAGAATTCTCCACCTACAGCAGGAAATATGACCTTGTCCTCTGCAATACTGTAATCAGAAAAGGAAAAATGTTTCAGATAGAGAGTTCAATTACAACTAAGATTTACAAGGCATTTTTTGAGTTCAAAATTGACATGTTGAGAATTTGAGAATACAGTATGGTGCCCAACAGATCCATGTCGAAACAGAATAATTGATCGCATGGTGTTCTACTTCTGAGCCTTTTCCAGGAGTTTTTCAGATACGCCATTATCATGTAACAAAATCCATGTGGCAGATGAAAATTTTATAAGAGCATAGGCAAGCTTGTTTCTGCATATTCCGAACTATGAAGATAAACATTATTCTAAGAATAAATGATGCAATACAATATCTCCCAGGTAACAAATAATTCTAGGTCATAAAATGTGTATGACAAAATTAAGAAGTTAAGAAAAAGCAAAACGAAAAAGGTGGGAATAAATATTTCTTTGGCTGCAAAGTCAAACAATAGAAAGGAAATACCTGTGGAAGATGCAAACTTCAGCAATGAATTGCAGCCGCTCATCAAATGCTGATAAATTAGAAAAATCTCCAGAGCTTTGTATCTTCTTAGCCTCGTCAGCTATCTCATTTAACTCCCTCTTAATAGCATTATGCCAAAGAAGAATTTCATCTATTGGATGTGTTTCCATGGTATCAGAATCCTCATTACGTGGCTCCAAATATTTCCTTTTCCCAGTCTTGGATGTCTTACAGGTACATTTTACTTTATCCAGTTCCATAATTAACATGCTAGTAGGAGAATCCTTCTGGCTTAAAACCTCAAGATTATCCACATAACTTTCAACTGCATCTGTGCTCTTCTTCCCTTCCATCCAGGTGAAAATAACCTATTTTGAGAAAGCATTTTAATCAACCACACATTCTATGCATAATATATCCAACATGGGGGGAAATGATGGATGAAAAGTGCTTGCCTGTTGCAGAAGCTTTTCCTTTGGAATTATCATGCTTAGGCACTTGAGCATGTCTTGATATTCAACTGGTAAAATAGAGGATGAAAGCCATGGCAGAAACTCAGCTAACATGTTAACAGGAATGCTGCATATAAACTGCCAGATTAGAGATGCCTGCTCTTCGACTGAGAACTTCTCAATAAGCAAGGGAAAAACCTGACATATCAAATAGTGAAATGACTAAAATAGATATTTGCAACATTCTTATGTCAGGAATAAATAATTATTAAAATCTATGTACTGTGCTGTAACCTATCCAAAGGTGTTCTGCTCAAACGATCATTTCCTTGCTACTAAAAGGGCATCTGTTTTGCCTTCATGGCATTTCAATGACATGGTAAATTAAACTATCTGAAAGAGAAATGATCTCACCTTTCTTAGAAGAGATTTCATATTCACAACATGCTGCCAGATTGGCAAGAATCATATATGATAATTCAGTTCCACTCATTGATGCCCAGGATCCACAAGAAAGACAAGTGGATACATTACTTTCTATAGAGGATCAAACTTTCACACAATTCCCTTGGTCCTAATGCACCCGTTAAATTATATTATATTTTTTAAATTGTTACCTGTATGAAACTTCCGTCCTTTCATGTAGCTGTTACATCCATGCTCTGACACATTATATGACAGCTGCATGCCTATTCTACTTCTCAAATGGTTTCAATGTATTGTACCTGACTGTCACAAGATAGGGGGGAGGGGCTATCTTGAAAAATTTTCATGTCAAGAATTTCTTTCTTTCCACAGGTAGGAGCATTTTTTACTTGAAAAACATAGAGCATACATCCTTTGTATGCACAGCCATCAGGCCAAGTCCACAAAGACGAGAAATTGAAATCAATGTGGACAAAGAGACTCTAGCATCAAGTCAAATGGCTAGAAACTGTAAACTAGAGAAGCATACGGCAATTCAGGAGATTATCCAAAACAACAGAACTGCATCCTTTGATTTGAGATAGAGAAAATTACAAAGATTGAGTTCTGAACCCATAATTGACAGTATTTTCCAACTAAAGAGCTAGAGAAAAATTAAACCAATAAAATATAGCATCGAAATTTAGGTAATGAGTCCCTGAGCTGAGAGAAAAAAAGGTCATGACATCTTAAAAATGCTTCTATAATGTATAATAAAAAATATGTATTATATATATACTCATCAATTAAAAATGTAAAAACAGACCATGCCCTATTCCTATTGATTTTATATCTTTCTCATCGTAATTGCATGCCATATTTAATAGATAAAGAGTATTCTCATTGAACTGTGTAGATGGAAAGTATATAAACGGAAAAAAACCTGCTGCTCTTCCTTGGCCATATGCTGGCTAAGTGATGTCTGAAGGGCTCCGGTACAGGAAGCTAACTCACGTGGAAAACTTTCATTACTTTGAGTGTAAGAATTTAGAAGTTCAAATAATTGATCGAAAAGGCTGCTTTCACCCTTGTGTTCTAATGAATACGAGTTTGCCACATTCTTCACACGATTATCAAGAGCTGGAAAAATGACCTGCAAAACAAAATCAATATTTTTTTTATATAACCATTTGTATACTCTCTTTTTATTTTTATTATTATTATTATAACAACACCAACTATATTACAATTTTTCCATCAATATTTAAAGTGATTATAATATCATCAAAACAGAAATTATTCATCCAAAAAGCAAAATTAGAAAATTTGCAGTTATTATGCTTATACCAAAATTAGAGAGAGAGAGAGTACTTTCCTTAAAGATTAATTAATTACTGTACCAGCAAACAGAATCATTAAACAGTTATCATTAAAAAATAATCAAAGGATATATAAAAAAGCAAAACAGAAAAAGGATAGAATTAAAATATTACTTTTACTCTGCTCTCTCTTTCTTATTTTAAAACATAAAATAATCATCCAAACAGAAAACAAAATAAATGTAAACAAACAAAACAAAACAAAAATTGTAAGGAAAGATTTAGAAACGGCAGACCTCATCTTCAGCATTAGAGTGATACTTATAAACCAAGCGGAGAAACCGGTAACGTTGAAAGAGCGGTTTAATCTCCACATTCTGATGACCGGTAGCAAAAGCCAGGGCTAATCGGTGAAGCGAGTCAAGCTCATTCCGAATCGCCTTGTGAAAGTACAAAAATATCAAAATCGGCGATTTCGTGTCTTCTTCTTCGCTCTCTAAACCACCTTTCGAACCCACTCTCTTCGCCGATTTTGACAAAATTACTCCCTCTCCACACTGTTGTATTTCCGGTAACGACGTCGCCATTTCAGAAAATCACTCTCTCTACTCACATAAGAAAAAACTAAATTAATTAATATTTTGAATCTTTGTTTGGCAGTGAGTTTTGCCTTTGTTTTTTTCTCTGTGTCTGTTTTGTTCTTGGAGGTATGGCTGATGATGCAGGCTACTACTGATAAGAGAGGGGAGGTTAATGTAGCTGGATTGGTGCCACGTGGAAGACCAGCTGACACGGTGGATAGTGACGTGAGCAGGAGGTGGTAATATTTTTAAGGGTTACACGTGAGGGAAAGATGTTGCACGTGAGAAATGGAGTTTTTTTGTCGTGTCGTCGTAGTAAGAGAGAGGCGACGCTTTACTGTAAACGGTCAAAAATTGAACGAGAAGTTTACAAACACAGCACAGCTCAGCACAGTACAGTGCTGTGTACTGAGGGAGTTCTGACCTGTGTAGCTGTTTCGGCTTGTAAAATCGGATAATGCTAATTTTACTATACTATTGACTCTTTTTTTCATAACAAGGCAATTGTTAATCTAATTATTAATATAAGAGGTTTGATTTTTCATTTTTTATATTTTTTATATTTTTTATGATTGTTTTGATATTAAAAAAAAAATGTATTTTTAACAATAAAATATTTTTAAAAATAATTGTTATTATAATTTCAAATATCGTTTATTCAGTTATAAAATATCTAATTTTGTTTTCTATTATTATAATTTCAAACCTCCTTAAAAATCATATTAATAAATTTAGTGTCGGTTTGGAAGTGTGAATGCGATTGATTTTGAAAGTATTTTTTGTTCATAAATGCATCAAAATAATAATTTTTTATTTTTTATTTTAAATATTTTTTATATCAGCACATGACACTAATCTAAAAATACCAAAAAATTATTTTTTTTAAATATTTGAAATACAATGTCAAACGAGAAGGGATGTAAAGCGATAAGATTGTTTTTCTAGCAAGATTTATGAAAAAAGATATTGAGATTTTTATACTATTTGTTTGATATGGAAAATAAAGGAAGAGGTGGTCGTGGAGTTTATTAGAGTATTAATTATTATAGTATATGTTTGATTTGTAAGATATATTATTACATATGCATAGGAATATGGAGACGTGGAAGGTTGGTGGCAATTAGGAGGGGCACACAGTACACGTGTGTGGAGCGTGTTATATATCGGTCGCCACTTGACCAGCCCACGCTCTCACAAGCCTTCACCTCTTTTTATTTTTTAGGACAGCTGAATTTGTTTTTGTCGCTATTGCTATCAAGTCATACCTCATTGCTAAATAAGGTTTTTATGGACTTATTTGCCCTTAAAGACATTTTTTACTAAATAAATATTCATAATTAAGTTTGAAAAATTAAACGCAAGCTCTAGACATATATAATTAATAGCATTACTTAATAATCTTAACTTTCAGAATTTAGTTTTGTATTTTTATTCTATTTCAGTCGCATAATATATATTAAAATGCTTTGAAAGTTCAGTAGGCCCTGCTTAGCAATGCATTTTAAAAATGCTTTTAAAAATAAATTAATTTTATTTTTTATTTTAAATTAAAAAAAAAATTATGTTTTTAGATTATTTTCATGTGCTAATGTCAAAAAAATTTAAATAAATAAATAAATAAACATTATTTTAATGCATTTTTGAAAGAAAAATATTTTCAAAAACAATCTTAATCATACTTCAAACAAGCAAAGCACATATAGTAAGATAACATCAACTTTACTTAAAGATATTCTCACTTCAAAACAAATATGTTCTTAACATCATACTCCTTGTTCTAATCAAGAGAATAGTAAATCATCTAAAAACAATCTTAGTAAATTAGGCATAATTTTCTTCACAAACATCCAAATTAAACAATCTTAGTGGAAAAAAATAAGAAGAAGATCTACAACTTTGATGTTTATGATTTTTTTTCCAAAATAAATCGTTTAATAGAGAAAATAGTACAAGGACTCAAGGCTCAAAATCGGCCAGTTTTGAAAAAAAAAATTATAAAACAAGTAAGAAAAGATTTTGGACCAAAGAAAAGAAGGAAATGAAGTTTTGGACCAATATGAAAAAAAAAATGAAGGGTTATAGTGAATTTTCTGCTTCCATTCTAACAATAGAACGCATTTTTTCATCTTTTTTCACTTTGGTTCTTTTTTTTTTAATTTTTTCCACCCTTAATAAATCAAAAGAAATTTCTCTTTATATGGGCCATAAAAGAATCAAATCATCTGAAAACAAGGTTTAATTATCAAAATAAATAAATAAATAAATAAACTCACTTTGTGCAAGCCTACGTTTAGATGTGAGAGGCAACACAGTGCATCTTTCCATAATAAATAGCCTCACCATTGAGTGATTTTATTCACATTAATATTTAGGACTTGTCAACAACCAAAAAGTAATGAAGGTCGAATGGTTTCTTCGGCTGTAAGAATTTAAAGACAAAAGTATATTTTATACGAGGATTTAGTGTTAATCATTTCTTGACCAATCCGAGTTTTCAACTCACAAATCTACATGGCAAGATTAAATTATAGGCTGTTTGAGGCAGGCTTGTTAATTTTGTTCCGTTTCGGCCGGAATGTTCCATGTCATTAAAAAAAAACCGAGACGAAACGGCATCATTTTCATCTCGGATTTAATTCCGGACCGTTCCGGAAATTCCAGCTAAATTCCGGCCGGAACGTCTCGGTACCGTTCCGGCTCAAAATCATAATATTTTTTTTTTATTTTAGAACATTTTACTATCATAATATTTTAAAATTTTAGAGATGTTTCTAATTTTGAGATTATGTTTGTTTGACTTTGTGTTTGTATTGTATAATTTAAAGTTAATTTATCTTGAATTTAAATTATACATGTTAAATTAATATATATATATATATATAATTATATATAAACAGAACAACCCCGAAACGGCACACCGAAACACTCCGAAACCAAAATGTTTCATTCCAATAGAAAAACCAGAACGGAGACCGAAACGGCGACCGGAACAGTATTGACAACCTTGGTTTGAGGTAGTTGATTTAATGGTAAAAATTTAAGATGAAAGAGTTTGTTTTATTGGTGGTATCAGATTCAAGCCTATAATTACTACTATGATTAGTCACTCGAAGTGTACATAGTTGTTAATTTCAGAATTCATTAAAATACATATATGCTGACCCGGATACTCGCATTAATCAAAAAAAATTAAATGTGGTACCACCTGCTATTTTCTCGTTAATAAAGCATTTGACATTAAAATTTGATGGGAACTTGCACCCTCCCATAGACGTTGCTATGTGGACTGATATCTAACAATCCAAGCAGATGGAAACATTCATTACAATTGAAAGGCTACGGGACATTGAAAGTGAGATTGTGTAAAAACTTATTACTGCTATTTGGTATCGTGGTTGAGTTTGTTTTTGAAAAATATTTTTAATTTAGAAATCTATAAAAATAGTATTTTTTTTATTTTTTAAAATTTATTTTTGATACTAGCTTGTAAAAATATTTGATAAAAAATAATTTTTTTAAAAAAAATATTTTAAAAATACAGATTTATTTATTTTTATTTTATCCATAGTCATTTGTAATATCTATATTAACCGATTTTAATGGATTGAGTCAGGCTGGATAATATGAACTTTATAAATACTTTATTTTTTTAAAACCCTTTGTTTATTTTTATATAATAAAGTCATGCTAAACAAAAAACTATTTCAAAAAAGTTATCAATCTATCTATTTATATATATATTAAAAACTAAAATAGATACAATTTGTAGCAACTAGCAAGCATACTAAGAACATGTTCAAAGGAGCAAGGAGAATGAAAAAAAATCTTAACATGCATACCAAAAAATAAAGATTAATAAAAATAAAATAAAAAATTGTTGAAACATTTTAAAATTAATGAAGATTTGTTTTTGTCCATGATAAATCATTTCGTATTAAAATTTCATTGCTATTCTCCTGGTGCAAAGGATGTTTGTAATAATTCTCTTTAAGATTTCAAAAACTGCATTTTGGTTTTGATGCATTTATAAACAACGGAATTGAACTAAAAAAAATCTTTTGGTGAAAATTAAAATTAAAAAATTTAAATTTAAATAGCAGATTTTTTAAACAACATTAAGCAAACTTTCTAAGAAAAAAAAAACTAAAGCTTCAATGGATGAAATCTCTTGCGAAGAATGCACATTTTTTTGTCTCACGACCATGCTTTTACGTGGATAGAGTTCAAAATTGTCAAGGACACCGAGTGGTTAGATTCAGTCTGATTATTTTTTAAAAATTATTTTTAATATTATTATATAAAAATTATTTAAAAATATTAAATATTTTTATTTTAAAATAAAAAATAAAAAAATATTTGTTTTTCTAAAACTCTCTTTCAAAACATAATGTTAAACACAATGTTAATCACTTTAAATTGGTTGTGGATAGAGTTCAAAAGTGTCTAAGGGAACCGATTGGTTAGATTCAGTCCAATTATTTAAAAAAAAAATTATTTTTAATATTATTATATAAAAATAATTTAAAAACACTAAATATTTTTATTTTAAAATAAAAAATAAAAAAAATTATTTTTTAAAAAACCCTTTTAAAATATAATGGTAAACAATATCTCTTCAGGTAATGCTTTGCAGATTCACCATCCAAATTCTAGCAAAGTGATTCAAAGCAACTCCATATATAAAACCTTTTTATCCATCACTAGCTTCAATCATACAAAGACAAGTTTTTTCTTGCCCATCATGCTTGATCTTGTTTCTTAAGTGTCTGTTTAGGAATGTAGTTGCGGTTGTTTTTTAAAGTATTTTTCGTTCAAAAATGCATTAAAATTATATTTTTTTATTTTTTAAAAATTATTTTTGACATCAGCACATCAAAATAATCTAAAAACACCAAATTTTATTAATTTAAACTTAAAAATAAAAATAAAAAAAATCATTTTTTTTCAAAAAAGCTTTTGAAAAGCCCTCCGAACACCCCCTAAATCTCACAATTCTCACCACACCTCTCTACAATGGAGGAGCAGAATTCGAGCCGTGTTTGCATTCAAGATTCCACTTACTTTCCCTTCGATTTATAATTTGTTTGGTAGCTGAGAAAATGGACTGGAAAGAGCTAAAAAGTGAAAGTTGGACTCTTGATTCATGACTGTTTTGTCGAAATACTAGCTGTAAGTCAGATTCCACGAGCATTGTGAATTTCCTCTTCGCAAAGCATTCTCCTTTCTCAACAATCTTCTGCTGCCCAATTCAAGAGCAGCTATCCTAGCCCAAAAAGCAATAAGGGCAAAGACAAAGTGATAAAAAAAAGATTAATTAATCTAATTTAATAAAGCATGTTTTGGTGACTTTTTATCCAATTCATGTTTCAGTAAGACGAAAATTTAGCCCTTTATGTTGGAAGATAAAGATAAGAAGATAGATAAAGATAAGAAGATAAAGATAAGCGTGTAAAAAAAATAGTTGAGAGGAGTGATGTTTTTCATAAGTATTTTCTCAAAGAGATATATTTTTTTTGCTCTTTTTTTTTATGTCTCTTTCACGTTCTTTTCTCATAACATACTTGTTTATAGGCATTTAGTCCTAGACAATCAAGAAAATAACTACTCAAAGAAAAACCTAATTTTATGAGGAAAAGTATTATGTCAACTGAATCGGTCGACCATTTTATTTAACCCAATTAGTCAACTAGTTCTCAACTAGTAGATCAGATCCTTTGTTTTTCAGAAAAAAATATAATTCAAGTTTAATTTTCAACGCCTTTCCTTTAACTTAATCTCTTCGTAACCCCTAGTAAATCTCTTATCTTAACAAAAATATCATATTTTAGCGGCTTTGTGAAAATATTAATGACTTGATCTTGTATCTTTATATGATATCATATTTCAACGCCCTACCTTTGACTTCAACTTTCTTGTTTGTAATGCAATCTCGTAGGTAATAAAATCTTTTGTCAATGTGTTTACTTTTACCATGAAAAATTGAATTTAATGGTCTTTGGCATTAAAAGATTTGATGAACTTCTTCCAAAAGTAATAGTAAAAGAGTGTCACTTTTACATTAAAATACATGTTGAATGGTCAATGACACAAGATATCACACTTAGGGCACTATTCGACAAGAGGAGAATATTTATAACACAATGTCCAAATTGCACAATAAATAATAGTCGGAAACTTAATCATATGTGCAAAACTTAAGTGGACTCAAAAGTCAAGGATCCAATAAGACTCATCTCTAAAATTACAAGCTTCACCATCAAACAAGAGAGATTTGAAAGAAAAAAAGACTATATTTCAAACCAGGTTAAAATACACGCATGTCGTCTAAATTACCCCTAATTGGTCTACCTATGTTCATTCTTTTGGTATTCATTAATAGGTACTCATGTAGAAATATCTTTATCAGATATCATAACCTTTTTTCAAAAGGTAAATGACCTTTCAACCATAAGATGCCCTCCAAACATGGTGTTTTTCTCAACAAGTAATAAAGTTTGTGAAATCATCCACTATCAAAGACTATTTCGAGCAACCTTGCTCCCAACTAATTTGTTTGTGCTTATCCTTTTAGCTATCATTAAAAAGGCATTGATCACTATTTGAAACCATTTATGCTTTAATGGAGTTCTTCAAATCACCATTTAACTATTATTGTTGTAATGGACTTCTTTAAATTGCATTTCCGTCAACGAACCTAGATGTGCTTGTCCTTTTGCAGACCATGAAATTGAATGCATGAATCATATTTTTTAAACAAACTTTACAAAATCAGTACATTAAAAATTAAAAAAAAAAAATTTTTCATGTTTTAAGATTATTTTAAGAATTTTATTGATTATGTCATTGTATTTGTCTAGCGGTTGGCATGAAATCACTAAAAATACTTTGGGAAGTATTTATTTGTTTGATACAACAGTATTACTCAATATTTTATATAGTGTTTTACTTATATTTTATATATAAAATACCTTAATATTCTTTTTTTATGTTTTAAACTTATTTTGGATGAAAGATTTAAAAAGGAGTAAATTAGCGCTAATTTGCAGATTTGACCTTCAGTCCATGTTTTGTGCAGAAATTAAGCTTTAGAGGTAGAAATAAAGTGATTTAAGGTGCATTAGAAAGATAACATCCATATCTTTCTGTACATCTATCATGAAAAATAAATAAAGGAAAGATCATGAAAATCGCAACTTTCAAAGTCAAATCTTGCATACTACCAATGTTGACCTTCAACCATTACGACTTTAATATCTTGGTCTAAAAAAGTCAATTTGATACAAACTCAATTTTGTTGGATTAAAAACTCAAAGAACTATCACTGTACCAAATTTAAGAAATATATAAGCTCATATGAGAGAGATATGATTTGTTTAAGATGACACATGAATTCCATTAACATGCAAGTTTTATGAAGAAACAAGTCCAACTTACGTCTCAAAGCATCTAAACCGACATCCAAGTCTTTATTTAGGCAATTTAGCTCCTATAAATAAAAGATAGAAGATTTTATTCAAGATTATTTCTTTTTTTAGAAAAATAGTTATTAAAAGTATTTAAATGTAATATTATCTACTTATGCAAGGACTATTTTTTAAAGTAGGGATTAAGGTTTCCTAGGCTATAAAAAGAAAGAAAGAAAGAAATGAACAAGGAGAGAGGCAACCATAATAGACAAACATTAATTCTCTCTTCTAAATTCCTAA
This sequence comes from Salix viminalis, assembly GCA_029228465.1. Taxonomy (NCBI): domain Eukaryota; kingdom Viridiplantae; phylum Streptophyta; class Magnoliopsida; order Malpighiales; family Salicaceae; genus Salix; species Salix viminalis. Next base: position 7,309,412 of record CM055437.1, read on the forward strand.
ATCCTAGCATTCTTTCATCTTTTGTAGTAATTTAAGCATCCTAAATTCAATAGATATGTAAAGATAAAGCTATTTTTCTTGGTTGTCAAGACACATAAATCTTTAGATTTTAAGAACTGTGATATTTATTCTTTATTTTTTTTTCCAGTTTATATAATAAATGAAATATGTTTGTTTTTCTATTCATATTTTCTATTATTGTTTTATCTTTAATTGCTAGAGCAATCTCTAAGTTGTTATTGTGAACAATATATTGCTAAGCTTTTCTATCAAAATCAAAGTCGTGATATATAAACTTATGAAGCAACTAAGTTTAATAATTATGGGGGGATCTACATTATTAATTTTAGAGAGAACATTAAAACAAATCAACATGAGCCACGAACAATTATATTATATAGCTTAATTAATTTATCGAATTCTTAAGGTTGTCATTAAACTAAATCATTAATGTGGACACTATGATAGTTTGTATGATTAGTTAGACTTTGGATCTGTTGTTAACTAATTAAATAGCATTAAAAAAAGATAAAAATTCAGAATATAAATTGAAGTTTTATCTCACAATCAATTCTAATTTTTGATCCAAAAGATAAAAATATTTTTCTTTTTTTCAATGTAATTTGGGCAAACAATGTATCTATTACCCTAGTTTCTCTTAAAATAAATAAATTAGATGACATTGTTTGACTTGCTTAAATTTTAGTCATTATAGTTGTAGAAAAATCAATGTTGAAAGATTTTTGATCTAAAAATCCATTTTCAACTTATGTTTGATCTAAAACACTTAAAAAAAAAAAATCCTAGACATCTTAATAAATCCATCATTGGCCTCAGAAAACCAAAAAAGTCATCCAAAAACTCGAAATAATTTCCCCCCTAAGATCATATCTATTTTCTTAGGCATTTTAAAGGTTAAAAAACACTTAAATTAACTCTAATCAAATGGAATCATTTGACACAAATATGAACTATTTCAATAGCCAAAATAAATAAAAATGATATTTTTCTCTTTTTACCATCAGAATCTGTAAATCAAATTTTATGTGATTTCTTTGGTGACACAAAAATAATAAAAATTTTTCAAATGAGGAACTAACAATAACATAAATGAACCCTTTTTTATTTTTACCAAAATCAAATTGAAAAAATATTGTGTGACCAAATAGGTATAACAAGTGAAATTTGACAATTAATGTGATTTCTTTGGTGAGAATTTTGAAACCATCACTTATTTGTTGTTTCGTTTTTCTCTTTGATTCCTTATCTTTCAAGTTTGTTTTTAAGTAACAATTTTGATTTCAATTTCCCTTTTAATTTGGTGTCAAAAAGATGCAATTGTAGAAAAAAAACGATTAAGGAACCAAATGAAAAAAAAAAGTTGAAAATTGAGATCATAGTAAAACATGAAAGAGTGAGAAATCTAAAAAACATCCAAACCACACACTTGCAAACCAAATCCCGCTTATTTGGTAGAAAGTAGTTTCTAGTTAGAATTTGAATTTCTAGAAAATGGATTATTTTTTTTTCATGTTTGGTGGTGTCAAGAAAAATAAATTAAAAAATGAGAATGGAAAATGGACTATGTATGGAAAAATGAACTTGAAAATAAATTTTTTTTTCTAATTTTATTAAAAGAATAACGATTGAAACTAATATATGAAAAGAATGAGAGATGATGATTTTATTTGAAAATAAATCTAATTTTATAAATTATTATAAATAAAACAGATAACAATAAAAAATAAGGGATAACATCTAACAAATAAGAAAGTTGAAGGATGATAAAATTGAAAAAATGATTCAATTTTATTAATTATTTTAAATAAAAAACAATAATAAAAAGAATATAAATCAAATATGATAGATAAAAAGTCTTCGATTAATAACAAATAGAAAAAAACAAATAACAATAAAAAAGAGAAATAAAATGGATATAAAAATCAAAATAAATTAAAGGATAAAACTGAGAAATAAAAATATAATTTTAAAAAATAGAAAACTTATGCTGTTTAAAATAATTTACAGAAACACAATGAAAAAAAATATTTGAAAATATTTTTAATTGATCAATTTTTTAAAGATAAATAACATGAAAAAGTTTTAATGTTTTTTATAATCATTTTTGATGGAACAAGTCTAATCGATTTTTCTATATTGTTCTATCTATCTTTTTATATTTGTTTATATAAAAAAATGAAAAATTATAAAAACGATAGAAGAATTTTTATAAAATGGATTTAGAAACATGAAGATTAAATATACAATTTCTAAAAATTATGATGAAACTAAGATGCCACTAACTCAATTCATCTTCCTCCCACAATTTCACAGCCCTAAGGAGGGAACAAACCTTGTTCTATGATGCTTTCCCCTAAAACACCACCAAACAAAAACATCAAAAATCCTTCCTTTTCGATAATCATTCTCTAATCCAATTCATAAATCAAAACCCATCTCTAATTCTTCAATGGCATCTCCTTCTCTAATGGACAGCCTTTTCCAACGCAGTTTGGATGACATAATCAAAGGTCTTCGCCACCAACAAAGTACAGAAATCGACTTTCATATCCAAAGTTATTGAAGAAATCCGTAGAGAAATCAAAACCAGTGACTTGCAAACCAAATCCATTGCCCTTCAAAAACTCACTTACCTCAATTCAATCCACTACATTGACATGTCATGGGCGTCTTTTCACGCCATTGAATGCATATCTTCTCCCGCTTTCGCTCACAAAAAGATTGGATATCTTGCGATCTCTCAGTCCTTCAACGAATCCACTCCTGTTATTTTGCTGATCTCTAATCAATTAAGGAAGGATCTCAATAGTGGCAATGAGTTTGAGGTGAGTTTAGCTCTTGATTGCTTATCTAGAATTGGCACTGTTGATTTATGTAGAGATCTTACCTCTGAAGTTTTCACTTTGATGTCTACTTCTAAGGTTTTTGTTAGAAAGAAAGCTGTAGGTGTTGTTTTCAGGCTTTTTGAAAAATACCCAGATGCAGTTAGGGTGTGCTTTAAGAGACTTGTTGAGAGTTTAGAGAGTAGTGATTCGCAAATTCTTTCTGCAGTTGTTGGGGTGTTTTGTGAGCTTGCTTCCAAAGACCCCAGATCGTATCTTCCATTGGCACCTGAGTTTCTATAGGATTTTGGTTGGTTCGAGGAATAATTGGGTGTTGATTAAGGTCTTAAAGATTTTTGCAAACTTGGCTCCTTTAGAGCCTAGGTTGGCTAAAAGGGTGGTTGAGCCGATTTGTGATCATTTGAGAAAGACTGGGGCGAAGTCTATGGTGTTTGAGTGTATTAGGACTGTGGCCACTAGCTTCACTGAGTATGAATCTGCAGTGAAGCTCGCGGCTGTCAAAATTCGTGAGTTTTTATTGGAGGATGATCCAAATCTTAAGTATCTTGGACTGCATGGGCTATCAATTATGGCACCAAAGCATTTGTGGGCAGTTTTGGAGAATAAGGATGTTGTGATCCAGTCTTTGAGTGATGAAGATCCGAATATTAAACTCGAGTCTTTGTGTCTGGTTATGGCAATGGTTTCAGAGAGCAATGTGGTGGAAATTTGCAGGGTTTTGGTTAATTATGCACTCAAATCTGACCTTGAGTTCTGCAATGATATTCTTGGTTCAATTTTATCAACATGCTGCCAAAATGTGTACGAGATTATAACTGACTTTGATTGGTATGTGTTGCTTCTTGGGGAAATGTCAAGGATTCCACATTGCCAGAAGGGGGAAGAAATTGAGAATCAGCTAATTGATATAGGTATGAGAGTCAAGGATGTCAGGCCAGAGCTCGTTCGTGTTGGCCATCACCTACTGATTGACCCGGCATTACTTGGGAATCCTTATCTGCACCGCATGTTATCTGCTGCTGCCTGGGTGTGTGGGGAATATGTAGAATTCTCGGGGAACCCAGTTGAACTTCTGGAGGCATTGCTACAACCTCGTACTAGTCTCCTATCTTCTTCAATCAGAACAGTTTACATGCAGTCTGCTTTTAAAGTCCTATTCTTTTGTGTATGTACTTACATTGAGCAAAAGGAAGATATGACATTAGAAGTTTCAGATTTAACTTCTAAAGGGGAATGCTCAGAAAGTTCTGATTTAGCATCAGCCAAAGCTCCAGTTGAATGTGACCAGGATGAAGGGTTCAACCCAAGGAATTCAAGCCAATCTTATGAAGACCCTTCTGTTGTTAATGGTGGGCATGGACATGTTTCTACATCTGCATTCATGGAGGAAAAGAGCTTCACACGTGAATCTATTGTTAAACTGGTGAACTTGATGGAATTGTCTATGTGTCCATTATCAGGCAGTTATGATGTTGAAATACAGGAGAGAGCACGGAATGCACTTGGATTTATTGAGTTGGTAAAACGGGATATATTGACTCGTTTGCTGCGAAAGGAGGCAAATTCAGAGAGCGAAGACGTGTGCACTTCCACAATTGTTGAATGGTTAAATGATGCTTTCTATGAGGAGCTTGGTCCAGTTTCAATAACTGCCCAGGAGAGAGTTCTTATACCAGATGAGCTAGTGCTTAAGGAGAATCTTGCTGACTTGGAAGCAATATGTGGAAATGTAGAGTTGACTTCATCTTGTTCATTTTCTCTTAGAAGTCCATATTATGGAGAAAGTGCTGGCGTTTCGTTCTCTAACCACCAGGTTGAAGAAGATTCAGAACCATCAACAGAGGCCACATCCTTGCTTACAGAACACCGGAGGCGGCATGAGTTGTATTACCTCCCTTCAGAAAAGAACGAAACAATAACTACAGTGAATGATTACGCTCCTGCCACTATAACTATAGCAAATGATTACCCTCCTGCCAATTATCCAAGTTCTGGAATTAACACAAACGATGACAGCCAAGATTTAGTTACGCTTACAAACCAATCACTACTCCCAAAGAGAAAGCCAAACTATGCAAAGCCTAGGCCCGTGGTGGTGAAGTTGGATGAAGGAGATGCAGCACCTGTCACTGCCAAGAAACCAGAGGTGAAAAGGTGATTTACTCTCTGGTGCCATTCGTGATATACTCAATGAAGCCAAACCTGCATCATCTCAAAGTAATCCATCTGATAAGTCATCTATTAAGAAAAAAGGGAAGGAGAAACTAAATGTTGATCTATCTGATTCAAAAGAAGATCTAGCTGTTAGAGAACAGCCCAATCCTGAAAATCCAAGCTCAAGGAGAAGTAAACACAGGGGTCATGGTAAAGAGAAAAGCAAGAAAAGTCAAGAGAAGAAGGATGGGGATGGAAGGGAAGATGGTGGTGAGAAAGAAAAACAGAAGAGTAGAAATCGTAATGGTAAACACAAAACTCGTCAAAGAGCTGATGCCCCATCAAATGTGGCTGCCCAAACACCAGCTATTCCTGATTTTCTCTTATAACATAAATTTTTTTTGGATCAGTGCTGCTATAAGTGACTACTGAAGTGAAGCTGATTGAATTCATCCCATGCATTCAACCACTTTGAATGCTAAGATTAGTTGGTTTTTATTTTTCGGCTGTAGATTAGATATATTCATTTTTTTGTAAGATATTGTGCTTTTGTTAGAACTGTTTAACTCCAGGATTGCTTTCAAATGTAAGACAATGTAAAAATGCAAAATTGAGATTGGACAAGTAAACAAAAAAAACAGAGAGAGATTGCTTAGATCCCCCTTGGCTAGAAAGACAACAATGTACAGTGTTAGCCTATCATCTATCTCTTACTCTTGAATTCTGACTCTGAGCCTCCACCACAAGCATAATTCTACCATGTGAGTACAGTTTGGTAATAATTATCTTCCATGTATGTGTTTTTGCAGTGCCACCATGACCTTAGACAAAAGACAATCTACCTTCGGTTGCATGGTACAACAAATCCATTGTGAGTATAAATCCCATAACCCATTTATTGTCACTACATCTGGCTTCTTTTTCTAAAGATTCAAAAGTCCGCAAGGGGTATGTCTCGCAGGGGATATTTTGGAAAACTAATTAAGATCAAAGAGGTAAAAGAGAAAAAAAAAGTTATCATATAACTAGAAATTGCAAATCATTTTTAAAAAAATTCTAGCTAAAAGGTTTATATTATAGTAAAATAGAAGATAAAAATGCTACATAGGAAAAACCCTTCAAATGATAGTAATGAACTTCTACTTAGATGATGAAATAATGTATAAAAAGGGATGGATAACACATTATTTCTAAATGAAACAAAAGAAAAAAAGGGCAATGTAAGAAGTACATGAAAGTATTTGTGTTACACATGTTAATTGAACATATGATTTTTTGTCGAATGTAAAGAAGTGGACATTTTTGCTTCACACATCTATTGCAATACCTTAAGACCATTGACTATAGTAACCTTTTATTTTTATTATGTATGGTTTGAAAGTGGTGATGTCCTTTAGAAGTAGATATATTTTCCTTAAATATATTGAGGAAAACAAAATTGAAAGAATCAAAGTAGGTAAAAATCAATATGAGCAATTCAATCTAAATAAATAATAAAAGAATATTCTAATCCATTATAGGGCCCTATAAAAATAAATATACAAAAAAAAGAAAAATAAAATCAGAAAGAAAAAAAAATAAAAAATAAAAAGTTAAAAAATACATATGTAAAGAGAATATTAAGAATGCCAAGAAAATTATCAATGACTGGTTGGGAAGGAAAAAAACATACAAGGTTGGGAAAATTGGTTGTCTAGTTTTAATTGATGAAGACTATAATGATAAGAGAAAATTGAATTTGAGTAGGATAATTAAGAATTGAATGTTTAGACACTCAATCGGGGTATTTCAGGGTTTAATTGAATATTGACAACTTAATTTCCAGAGAGAAATTTATTTTTGAGTTCAATTTGGGATTTAATCGGAAGAAATTAAAGTTTGATGATTAAATTGAAGTTTTGGTCAAATCATGGGCTTAATTGTATAAATATTAAGGTTTGATGGTCAATTAGGAGCTTGATTGAAATTTTCAAAACCAAAAATTGATTTGTAAAAGGTATGTGACTCATGGACTAAAATTGATAAAATTAGGGGTTAGTTTAAAGAAAATTTCCATAAAATAGAAACCAATGACTAAAAGGTAAAGGGTGTTAAACTTTACGTTGACAATTGAGTTTGACAATAGTAAATTTGCATGAAATCAAAAGTTAGAAGACAATTATAAGTATAATTAAAAGAAATAAAAAGATTAAGGACTCAATTATATTTCAATCAAATCCCTAAATTTAAAATCTTGATTTCTTAGTGGTTAACCTAGACAACATGTTGTCTGGTTCATGTTCAAAATGAACTGTTTGGAATAGAGGCTTCCTAAACAAAAAGATGTGCATTCTCTCTACCAACTTTAGATAGTCTCCAACTAGGCTTTTGAAAGTGGTTAACTTAGTTAGCTATAATTATGGTACCTATTAGCATTTCAAAACTTCTTAGTAAGTTCTTATCATTAGTTAGAAATGTTTTCTATAAGATCAAAAGGCCAAAAATATCTCTTTAGTTTCATATTTAGTAAAACCACAAATAATCTCTAAAACCAAGTTTGTTACAAATCATCATTGCAAAACAACAAATACAGAGCTTCCAACTATTAAAACCACTTCAAAACCTTCATATTTCAATCAAAAAGTCAAACATTGATCAATTTTTTTATGCCATGGGTTACTAACCAAATTGATATAATTGTTTTTTCAAGATTAATCATTAACTCATGTGCATGAATTTTTCAAATTAGCAATAAAGTTTTAATCTAAATACGCAACTCAAAACATAAAAGAACAAAGTTAAAAGTATATAAAATCGCAATGAAAGTAAGAGCAAACTACGCTATCAAACTTGCACCCTTCAATGTTTGTGGACTACAAATCATATATAACTAAATCCAAATTGATATTTTCAACAAACTTTTATTTGATGTAAAATCATAGAATCTGCTAAGAACTCCTCTTCTATTTTATGGCGAAGCACAATTTCAACACATTTCATAGTTGAAAATATTTGCTCTATGGTTGTAGTAGAAGCTAGCAAAGTCAAAATAAGACAAATCAACATGTCATCAAATGATACTTCTACGACTTATTTGTTTCAACTAATCCTCCATATAATTTAGAAATAATAGACATATTTTTCTTAAGACTCTCATGAGATGAATGACATCAATTTGATAATTAATGATTTTAGATGAGATCTAAAATAATGCATCTCATATTCATTGAAGTCTTTTAGAGTAAAAACTACCAAGAAGCTCGGTTTTAAATGATTTAAAGTTGTCTTTATATTCTAAACTAAAGCTAAGAACAAGGAGTTTCAATATCCCATCATTGACTCTAGAATTTAATTTTCCATCTGAAAATCAATTGTTGAGTTAAATATATCATGATTGTAATGTTGGTAAATTGTCAATGAACCATATTGTTGACATGAATGACTTTTAGCCTTTTAATACAAAGCATCCATATGTGGTAAAAAAGAAAATCAAATCTTTTGTTTTTTTAAAGTTTGAAATAATGCTTTTGTAGCTGAAACAAAGTTTATTTGATTTAGCATGAGAGGAGATATAGTTTTTTTACTTGACTTTTTAGCTCAATAAAATATAGATTTTAATAAAGAAAAGGATGCTTGATTTGGTGCAATTTTTTTTATTGGACTAATTTAGTTAAATCCAACTTAAACAAATATAATATCAGTGCTAGAATATTTGGACTAAATCTAAATTTATATATTCTAGTTTTTTTTATTGGACTAAATCTAAATTATTATGAATACAAATTTAAAAGCCAACAATAATTTTTCTCTCTCAATAAAATATATAATTTTGATTTTAAAAATATCTTGGTAATTTAACTGATATGAAAATAATATAATAAATATATAAAATCAACTAGAATATATAAAATAAAAAATATTATTTTAATAAATTATCAAGTAAAAAATACTTTTAAAAACAACAAATATTTTCTCATTAAAAAAGAAAGATATTTGTGAGAGTGATTTTTTTGTTGACCAACGACTGAATTTGGGGCCCACCTCCTGGCTCAACCCCTAAAACACGATGCTTCTCAGAAATGAAGCCACTGTCCGACCATCTTCCTATTTTCACAGAATATTTAAATTATCAAACCGGCAAAATTTACCAGTAAGATCAACCCAGCATATCTGCTCAGACAAAAATATTTGTACCCAAATAATCCATTGAGCGATCACAGCCGTTGAAATCATTGAATCAAGAATCAATCTATCCCAAAGCCAATCAACCATGCTTTGATCGAGGGTTGACTTGGAGAAAAAGTTGACGTCAAAGTCGTGACACCTATACCCGGACTCCGCCATTTCATTTACCAAGTTATTTCGTCCATGATTCCAAGAAAGTTCTCTGATTATATTTTTTAAATAATTTCTGAACCCTTTATATACTTAAAAACCCCAAGCACAACTGAACCCTGTACTCGAAACTCCTCCTCCACCATTTCATCTTCAAATTAATTCTTAGCCTTCTATATATATATTTCTTTAAATTACATGGCAGGTAAACGTTTTCTTGACGAACCGGGTTCGGAGTTGGATCGGCCCGGCGATCAGAAGAGAATGAGAAGAAGGCCTTCTTTTGCTTCGTAAGTGCTTCTGGTTTTCTTAATTTTCCCCTTCTTTTGTTTCCCCATTCTTTTCTGATCGGCCCGGCGATCGGAAAAGATTGCACTGCCGTAAAGTGGGTGCTAGAAGGTGAATCTCATGTGGTGCAGTGCTTTCTATTTTTTGACAGGGTGATTGGAGAAGCAGTAATGGTGAATTCCTTGAAGAACTTCTGCTTGGCCTTAGAGCCAATGCTCAGGAGAGTTGTAAGTTCATATTTAATAATACATGAGATGTTAATTAGTGGTTCATGTTCATTATTTCATGATTAGCACTTGTTTAAGAGATAAAAAATATTAAGTTTAATTCGTTTTACTTGTAGATCCTCACACCATTTCTCTCCTCTTTGATTCAATCTAGGGTTTGCAATGATTTTATTGTTTTTGGATAACTTGCATGCATATAAAAACCCTATTATTACGTCTCATGTTTGAGTCGTATGATGTATATTTCTTGTAAAAATCTAAGATAACTGGAGCTTTATTCGTTCACTTGTGTCCATCAATTATGTTTTTCGAGGATGAAATTTCCTCGCATAAAAAACAATTAATTTGATTCTATTAAATATGATTTTATGTGTTTTTCTTAGGTGAATGAAGAAATGGAAACCAAGTTCAGACGCTCAACATTCCCTTTGAGTAGATCACCTTCGTTGCGAATCCAATCCCTTGAACCATCAAATCTACAACTAATTTTCAGCAAAAATCTTCTGCTTCCTCTATTTACAGGGAGCAAAATAGTAGATCTTGATAGTTCTCCACTCCAAATCCTTCTTGTAGACACAAGGTTTGACCAGATCGTTTCGACATATCTTCCTCGCCCGGTCAAAATCGAAGTTGTGGTTCTCGACGGAGACTTCCCGGAATATGATAAACGTAAATGGACCAGCGAAGAATTTAACAGAAATATTGTGAAGGAGAGAACAGGCAAGCGACCTTTGCTTGCCGGAGATTGCTTAACGGTTAACCTGAGGGACGGGTATGCAGCCGTCGGAGACATTGAGTTCACAGATAACTCGAGCTGGATCAGGAGCAGGAAATTCCGGCTCGGTGTAAGAGTTGTTCCAGAGAGCTATCAAGGAGTTAGGATTCGTGAAGCAATCACTGAAGCTTTTGTCGTCAAAGATCATCGTGGAGAATGTAAGTTTCTTCTTCCTAATTACATTTTTCTTTCATAAATACTTCATATATATATATATATATATATATATATATATATATATATATCCTTAAATCTACAATTAAATCATGGTATTTTATGATCAATTAGCTGCGTATAACTCTACGTACATGCATGCTTCGCTATACAACATATTTGAAAATAATCACCATCTCTCACATTAATATTTTCATATTTATTTATTTTCTATCAAATATTCTTATTTTTTTCGTAATGCAATGTACATATTATTGCAAAATTCCATCAATTTGATTTTTTTTAATGATTTTGTAATGTTCACATTAAAAACTATCTAAAATTACCTAATGCAATTTTAAATTTCACACTTGTATAGTCCAAACACGCTTTCAACTACACTCTAGCTATATCATGATTATCATCCAATGATCATACCTACCATGAATAATCAATCCCATGATACTAATTTCTACAATGAACAGTTCAAATAAAATACATAATTTGGAATTATATATGTGCAAACTAGGATTTCTGAACAAATAAAAAAAATACAAAAGCGCGGCGGCATGATTTTGTCCACACATCAATGATTCCCTCATTCATTGATAAAGAGAATTGTGTGGTGCATCCTTCTTCACGAGTCCCCAGCAATAATATCTTCATTTCCTAATTTCAGAGAATGATTGTCGTAAATTACTTGCCTCATCACGTGATTAGATTCATCTTCTGTCATAATCTAGCCACAATACATGTTTTTCATTTCGGCCCTTGTCCACATGCAGTGTACAAGAAGCACCATCCACCAGCGCTGCAGGACGAAGTTTGGCGACTTGAGAAGATAGGGAAAGACGGAGCTTTCCATAAAAAGCTCGCCGCCGCGCGCATTAACACCGTGCAAGATTTCTTGAAGCTGTCCGTTGTTGACCAACGGAACCTTAAGGGGGTATGATGAATTTACCCCTTTACAGCACAACAATTCATACATCTTATAGTTTATGCTTCCAAATATTTAGAAATTAACTTCGTTTCTACTGCTTGAACAGATCTTAGGCCCAGGGATGTCTGAGAAAATGTGGGAAGTTGCTATAAAACATGCTAGGACTTGTGATTTGGGGAGCAAACATTTTGTTTTCCGGCGGCCCAATTGCACCATCACCTTCAACCCTATTTGTCAGATCGTGCACGCAGTGATCGATGGGAATTCATACTCCACCGAGGAGCTTCCATGCATAACGGTAAGGGATCATCGTGCCTGATCACATTTCAAGTGTATTTGCTGCAAGTTCTTATGATAATTTATTTATTTTTTTCATTCTTGACGTTTGCACAGGTTTATGCTGAGAATATGGTAAGACAAGCATATGTAGAATGGGATTCTTTAGAGGAGATTGTTGGGATTTCAAGTGACACGCGTTTGCTCACACAAGGTATATATATATAGCTAATTCTTTTATGGATAAAATTTTAAATTCTATATATTAATCGTAGAATCGCTTCATAATAAATAGGCGAGCCGGCGGCGGATCAATACTCCGATCACCACCAGTCGATCGTGAAATCATTTCAGCCAACTGATCATGCATACGTCGAGATGGGGAACCTACCAAGCAATTCTCGTTTTGGGTACAGCAATTAGGAAAAAAAAACTTGGACCTAGCTATGTATGATCACGGTGAAGCGGTTGAGCCGGAAACCCATCTCGGAGTCATCATCGGACGGTGAAATAACACCCAATTAAGTGTTACATCGATGGCAACTGGTGGTGGATGGATGGAGCACCGGCTGATGTGTAGAAAACATCAAGAGTCAACCCTGATGTCACGGCTGTGATCTGGTCAATGTTCTTATAAAACTGTGATTTCCCAGCAACTACACCATCCTGCAGGCGCTTTCCTTGGACGTTCAATAATGGAATAGTCAAGCAATAGTAGAGGTGATGGAAGAAGCTACGTAGGAAATCCCTCAGGCTGACAGTTACGGTATGAAGATATCATGTAACCTAGTCGGTCTAGTTTATTTATGGCTTGTATGAAGAAATCAAGCTAGTATGAAAAATGTATTGAGAGTTGAATAATAATATCTAAGATTATTGGAAAAGTTTGAACTTAAAAAACTCATATAGATCTACTTTTTTAAGTGCTAGAGTTTTAAATTAAATTACATAGAAGCTGTTTTAAAGTGATTTTGTTAACCGAGTAAAGGGGTGTTTGACACTACGTTATAAAAATGTTTTGAAAAAAAAATTGAAATTTATTTATTTTAAATTAAATTTTTTTGCTCTTTTTAGATTATTTTCATGTGCTGATATCAAAAAAATATTTTTTTAAAAAAACTTATTTTGATTTTTTTTCTAAATGAAAATAACTTTCAAAAACAAGTTTCAACCACAAGAACTAAGTGCAAAAACAAATGAATAAAATATTGGCCTATTACAAAAGCATAGGCAAGTAGTGGCCACGAGACAGACTCAACCCACCTGGTAGAATTAGTATATAGCTAAAAGAGCTCGGCCACCTCTTGTTCACCCTGACTCATTGACACTATGGACTGGACATTTTTTGTCTGTGCATCGCGCAAGTTCGTTCACCTTTTTTTTTTTTTTTTTCCTGATGTGAACAGTGTATTAACGAAAAAACCCCTCGAAAAAGACAAAAAACGCCACTGTTTTTAGGGGCTCCATGGTAATTGACAATTTCTGGTCCGGTTCGGTCCGGTTCCTTCGACCGGGTTTTTATTTTTTTAATATTTCATTGAACAATGCATTAACGATTTTGTCCCTCGAAAAGGACAAAAATCACGCTCTGGGCGTGAGGGGCGTTCCGGTAATCAGCCATTTTTTTAATTTTTTTTTGGCAGACAGCTGCTGGCGCGTCGCCGGACGCTCCGTTCGTTTCAACGCTCACGCGTGCTTCGAGCGGCTTCCTAAGGCGTCGGAAAATGATCAACCGGCGTCTAGAATGATTTTCAAGCATGTTCTCTTCCCCTAGGGACGGCGCGTGTTCCACTATGGTGTCCGGAGACGTGTAAATGGTCTTTTGAATTCCCCCCCAGTTTCTCTCTCATGCCTGCGCCAGATGACATCAGCTAAGCTGTTTTTTTATCAAAGTTAATTTCAGTCCCTGAACGTTGTAATTTGGTTTTCTTGCCCTTAATGCTATTATATAGGTTTAGATTTGATTCATTTTCGTCCTTCAATTGAAATTGATTATATATTGGACTTTCAATTCGGTCCTCATTCTTTTAAATTTGTGTATTGGGCTGGAATTTTTAATATTTTTGGTACAAAGTTTTGATGGATTGCAATTTCATCCTTCCATGCAAATTGATTATAAATCCTTAATATTTTCGGTACCAAAGTTTGATTTCTTTCAATTTTATCCTTCTATGCAAGTTAATTATGGATTATAGTTTCATTTCGGTCCCATTTCTTTTAATTTCAGGTTTTGTTTTCAATTATTTAATTTGAATGTTTGGATTTGCTTCAATTTTGTCCTTAAAATTACATGTATTATTTAAAGTATGTCAAATTGATTATATATTTGTATATTTATGTCAAATTAAAGTATGTTAAACTAATTATATGTTTGAATATTTATGGAATATTATCGTCTAAGAATGTATATAAAGAGAAAAAAAATTAATATTAGTATTAGTATTCTTTTAATACATTTAATATAATAATACAAGGAATAAATCTTATAAAAAAAATTGTCTTCGAATTTTAATTTTGTTCTCTATTTTTTAAAGTTTATTTCTTAAAAAAATATTTATAGTATTTTGGTTTTTAATATTTCATATCTAATATTACTGGGCAAAAAATACAACTCAAGTTTTTTTTTTTTTACAAATTTACCTAGATTATCTACAATTAAAAAATATACGAGTCACTTCCCATTTCGATTACACTGTTCTTTTTAGACGACAGATAAGCACTTATAGCACGCAAAAAACTTAGGTTTATTTCTAAAAACAAATTACAATATTTTTATTTATAATGTGTCAGATCTAATATTACAAGGGGAAAAAGACAACTCATTAAAAAATTTGACAATTTTAGCTGGATTATCTACAATTAAAAAATCTACGAACCACTTCCCATTTCGATTACACTATAAAGTATGTGAGACTACTTATATGTTTTGATATTTATTGAATATTATTGCCTAAAAATATATATAGAGAGAAAAAGAAATGACCTACGATTTCTTGCAAAAAAAAATTAATATCGGTATTCTTCAATATATTTAATATAATAATATGATGAATAAATCTTATAAAAAAACTTTGGCTTTTGAATTTAAATTTATATTTTAGACTCTTTTTTTTGTTCTTTTAATAAACGGTGACCTTTTTTTCACTTTTTTTTTTTAGTAACCGTGGTGTCCAAGTAAGTTGTTCTTTTTTAACCGGATTTCTTTTTTTGTGTTTTTTTAACCAGAGTATCCGTGACAATAAATTTCTAATAAATCATTTCACCTTAGCAAATTTTCTAACAAATTTTATCAAAAGTGTTTTTAGCAATAGCAACATTCAATTACTTTTTGGTGGGAAAAAACCATTTCTAACAGATTTTATCAATTACAATTTTACTATTTAAATATTAAAATAACAAAATAAACCATTTATAAAATCAATCAGTTTTCTATATAGATAAAAAAAAACCCCAGCACATCACGCGGACAAATTCGCTCGTCTATTTGAAAGCATGATTGAAATCAATTTCATAATCATTATATAAATTACAAAAGGCAGAAGCAACTCTTATTAGGCCACATATATAGGCAAACACATATAGAAGCAAGACTATATATAGTGATTGGATAGGTTAATGCGTCACAGGGCAGTATCATTGTGCGCAGGCCTGAGGATTTGCGACCAGGTAGTCTTCCACCACCTTGTAAAGTGCCGCAGCCTTTTCCTTGCCTTCCTTAATTTCCTCTTCCTTTATTTCAGCACCCTGTTTTGGGAAATACTTGCTCACAAATGTGCCTTTGCATCCACCTTCAGGGGTGGCCTCAAACTTAATATCATAAGCAATTGATTCAAATTTGTCCAGCAGAATCACACCGTCAATTGCTGTGTAGCTGTGGGTGAGGCTGTCTTTGTCCAATGCATCAATCCTGTGCTTCACATGCTGCCCTGCATAAGCAAATGAATACTGTTAGAGAATAATATAAATCTTATTCTGGGGCCTCACCTATAAGTTTAATTCCTCAACATGGTATCAGAGTCTTGTTGACCCAGCGGTCACGAGTTCGAATCTCACCACCCTCATTCTATTTGATAAAAACCAAGCACAAGGTGACGTTGGTCTACGCAAGTTTCAAGCCCAAAGAGCTTTCACTTGAAGGAGTGTGTTAGAGAACAATATAAATCATATTACGAGGCCTCACTTACAAACTTAAGCTTTTAGGTGAGATGGTTTCTTAACAAACACAGATGGAGAGTATACTGACCTTCGGCGAAGGTCAACTTCTTGACAGTCCCAGGGCCTCCATTTCCTTCGATTGTTTCAATACTCTTCACAACCTGAGGCAGGAGCCGGGGAAGGAGGCTGTCACCCTCAAGTACCATGGCCGTGAACAACCTCTTAGCCTCGACATTGCTGGAGAACTCCTCGGTGAATGTGAGAGCAGCCATGGTTTTCCTGAAGCAAACAGTGAAGATAAGAATATGAAAAGATTACTTAGTATTGATGGGTTACGAGGTGAAAACAAGGGTTTGGTATATATAGATTCAGAGAAAAGGCCGTCTAATGAGCTAGTCTGAGCGTGATGCCATTGGCATTTACTATGACAGGCACCGACTCAACTAACTCAGTAAATCGATATCGGATCAGGCTGCTGGCAAACACATAATTTCTAGCTAGAAGACGATTTCAACGAGGAAAATGGTGGGTAGAGGACGGTGACTTGTGGACTACATTGCCAGAGTTTTAGCAAACCCCGCATAAATGAAAAGCAATGGAGGGACCATACTCTTTCCTACTTCGTCGGCATTAATGTGATTCATAATTCCAATGTTCATCGAAGCTGTTACAATTAGCTTGCTGTATGACTCGGTTAAAAAGAATTGATCCGTCTATGCTTTTAAGAATTATTTCAAAATTTAAAAAGATGTGATTTTAATTTTTATTTAAAAGAATCAAACTAGGATTTTATCGGGTTGATCAAGTCTTGAGTTGACTTACTAAGTCAACCAAGTTCGACTAACTCAATTTTCACATTTAATTTGAAACTTGACCCAAGGTAAGTGTTGGATCAACCGATCAACAAATTGACCGAGGTGAGGTGCAACCAAACTTAATAACATTGATTTTTATCTTATGCATAGAAAATATTTTTTTAATGTATTTCTGAATGAAAAGTATTTTTAAAAACAACTTTCAACTATGCTTATAAATAGGTGCCAAGTACAAAAACAAATGAATCAAATACTTAAAGATAAAATCAAATAAATATCACATTAAATGATAAAATTAGAATAAAAAGATTAAAAAAAAGGAGGCAAAAAAGCTTTTAGTACATGATAAAAACACAAAAAATTATATACTATAAATTCTACACTACACTACAAAATAAAATTAAATAAAATGTCACATTAAAAAAAAAAACTCGCGTTATTTTAAAAAAAACCAAAAACAACGACCAAGAGCAAAGAAAATTAATTATTGGCCTATTACAAAAGCACAGGCAAGTGGCCACGAGACAGACTCACCCACCTGCGTCTATATTTTTTTTTACTTGTTATATGAGGCCAGCAATAGGTAGGTTGTTTATCATTTTTTTTAAAATAAAATAAAATTATCTACTTCAATTCTCTGAACCGCAACCTTATTTTAAACCATATGCAGACCACTTGAGCTAAGACATAATGTTAATTTAAAACAATGAAAAAAATATATTAATTTTATTTATTATTCATGCTAACAATATAGTCAATTTTTATTTATCAGTAATTAAATTATCTACAATGGGCCCCATTTATATAAGTAAGAGATTATAGACAACAAGATGGTAAATTACTACAAAAAATAAAACATTTGAAGCTATATATTAATCAGCAGAAAAGTAGAAGATTAGAGAAGTCAGCAAAATCTCAACTTCCACTACTGCTTCAGCAATATATTTATTTACATGTGGTCAAAATACACTGCCAAGCAATGGCGCATATCAATGGAGACTGGAAATATCATCGCACACAGCTGGATGCTTCTTCTTCTTCTTCATCTTCGCTATGTATTAGAAAATTTAGTGAAGCAAGGAAAAGTCAAGCACGCACAAGGGGCCGGCCGCGCGTGGCGGTGCTAATCCAGGTCACGGTGGCAGTATGCCGTCAAGGTTGTATCGGGCCACTTTTGAGCAGCACAACATCATCGGAAGGAATATCGATCACCTCTGCCTTCTCCGCACTGTAATCTCTACTCTGTATATCTTTCAGAATCTCCACAACTCTTTCCATGGAGGGTCTCATCTCCTTCGCAGATTGTAGACACTGAAAAGCCAGCTCCGCCACCGCACAGATCATTTTTCTTGCCGAGTAATCCGAGTCAAACCCGAGACTTGGGTCAACAAGCTCATTCAACGCATTGCTCTGGATTTTATTGATCGCCATGGTCGACAAATTAATCTCGTGCCGGTGTCTAGAGATATCGACGGCAGGCATGGATGAAATGAGCTCCATCAAAACCACCCCGAAGCTGTAGACATCGCTCTTATCAGTCAGCTGGTAGCATTGGTGATACTCCGGATCAACATAGCCAGGAGTTCCTTGTGGGGCGGTCGAAACATGGGTGGCGTTTATCGGAAACAGCCGAGACAGCCCGAAATCTGCAACTTTTACGCAGAAATTGTTGTCCAGGAGAATATTGTTGGTTTTCACATCACGGTGGACAATATCAGAGGCATGGAGATACGCCAGTGCACTGGCTGTCTCTATAGCAATGTTCATCCGAGTGGGAAAACTCAACTCACCAGGCATTGCTCTTTCACCATGGAGATGATCGGAAACTGTGCCGTTGGGAATGTACTCGTATACCAGTACGAGTTCACGGCTGCTCCGGGAGCTGCATCCATACAGAAGAACAAGATTTTGATGGTGCAGGCGAGTTAGGATGTTGACTTCGTTCAAAAACTGCTCGAGTCTCTTATAATTGTTCTCGTACAACCGCTTCACCGCAACTTCTCGGCCATCTGGAAGTTTTCCTGATGAAGAAACACAGGCGGCAGCAGCAGAAACAATTTAATAAACTGTGTTCTTCAAAAGCCAGCACTGTAATAATGATTGGGAGTTCTTAATTTACCGTAATATACCGTCCCAAAGCCTCCATCTCCAAGCTCTCTAGTCTCGTCGAAATTGTTAGTAGCCTCCTCTAGTTCTTCGTAAGAGAAGAGATGGACGCCATTATATCTGCTTAGCTTCTCCATATTTTCCATGGAAGATGGAGCTGATGTAATGCTTCGAGAGACAAATGATACATATTGCCTTTTCTTGCGGCGGTACCAGAAGAAGAAGGCTATGAACATTATGATGAACGTAGCAAGAGATGCCCCAACAGCTGGAAGGAGAAAACTTTCACAGCATTTAGATATGTAATTGAAGTGATCATGAACAGTGCAGAGAAACATTTGTAAATGGTAGAGAGAGATGATGGAAACATCTTACCTATTCGAACCTTCCGACCCACACTCCAACTATTTCCTGGATAGAGCAGTACAAAGCAATCAGGAGTTAAATTTCGCATGAAAAAGTTCCAAACAAAAAAAATTGAAATTTCAGACTTCTGCAAGATAATTAAGAACAGCTTTATGTACAGAACTGGGCCTTTATAAAACTGCAAAATTTCTACAGCAAGTGCTTTGTTTGCATGGTACTTGTATTCATGAAAAGATCAATCAAATAAATAGAAGCATGTAGCATTCATTCCATACAGACTCTGATGCAAGCACAACTCTCTATTCAAAAGCATTAGATTTTCAAAGAATACAAGTGATTTTCAAATGTGAGATATTGACTTGTGGTTCTCGTCTTTTTAAATTCATGGCCTAATCAAGAAACCATTAATCCAAATTCTCTGATCTTCAAGCTAACCAAATCAGAAATGGCTGCTCAGTCCAAAGAGTTAGCATCGTCACAAGATTTTAGACGGGGCCGATCATGGAAAAACATTTTTGTCAAATCCACAACGCCCACCACTTCTCTCACAAGTGCAGCAAATATGTGCAGTCCAATTCACGAGCAGAATCCTTTTCAAAACCTCAACTACCAATATCTTCACCAGGTAAGATGGTTCCTTGGCAATGTTAGTGCCAATGTTAGTGCCAATGCCACAATTGTTAACATTTATGGGGCCTCATCTAACAGCTTGAGCTTTTAGGTGAGATGGTTTCTTAACATGGTATCAGAGCCTTGTTGATCCAACAATCACGAGTTCGAATCTCACCACCCTCATTCTATTTGATAAAAACTAAGCACAAGGTGATGTGGGCCTGTGCAAGTTTCAAGTCCAAAAGGCTTTCATTTGAGGGAGTGTGTTAGAGAATAATATAAATTATATTATAGAATTTCACTTATAAGTTTAAGTTTTTAGGTAAGATGGTTCCTTAATATGTTAGAGAATAATATAAATCATATTATGGGGCTTCATTTATAAACTTAAGCTTTTAGATGAGATAGTTCCTTAACAGGCTCACAAAACTTGAATTTTGTATCCTGTGATACAATTTGGTTGGCTCAAATGGTGAAAAAAATCATACAAATGTCAATAGAAAGAAGCTTCTTTAAGGCGAGGAAATCTTTGGGATCCATTTGCAGTGGAAGAAAGAGCAAGAGAGGAGGAAGTAAGCATTTGAAAGAAAATTTTATGAGATTGGTAATGCTTGACTCGGTTATGTTTTTTTTTTTAATCGACGAAAGAGGGAAACGACTAATCAATGTGTTAAAGCAGAAAGCTAAGCGAAACATGTTTATCGGAGCAACCTTTGAAAGACTAGCTAGAAGATCTTCATGTGATCGCAATGGACGACTGGTCCAGTCTTGGGTGGGGCCTAAGCATGGCATGGAATGGAGAAATTACTAGGAGCATGGGGGGAAAAATAGGAGACCACAAGATTAATTCTAGCCTAGGTGGTGACCATATTTGATTTTATGTGTAAGAGATTAACGATTCACGCGGAATTATTAAAAAAAAAAAATACTTCTACCCATAGTAGTTGTTAATACCGTTCCGGTCGCCGTTCCGGTATTTTGATTGGAACGGAACGTTCCGGTTTCGGAGCGTTCTGGCGTGCCGTTTCGGTGTCGTACTGTTCATATATAATTAATTATATATATATGAAAAAAAATAATATTAATTTAACAAGCATATTAAAATTTGAATTCTTTTTTATTTAAAATATTTTGGTGTTTTTAAATTATTTTGATGTATAGATGTCAAAAATAATTTTTAAAAAATAAAAAAAAATTGATTTTGAACCCGGAACGACACGCCCGGAACGGAACCGAGGCGTTCTGGCCGGAATTTCCGGATCGGACTGGAATTAAAACCGAGACGAAAACAACGTTGTTTTGTCTCGGTTTGTTGAATGGAACGGAACGTTCCGGCCGGAACGGAACGGAATTAACAACTATGCTTCTACCAGTAATCTCTATCAAACTATTAAATATAATATAAAATCAACTTTTATGACTCAATATATAGATAAAATAAGAATAGAAATAGCCAGCAGATAAATTTGTTATCCCTATATATATATATATATATATATATATATATATATATATATATATATATATAGCATTCAGGGAAATAGAGGGAAGATAAAAGGAAACTTCAAAAGAATTAAAAACAAAAAATAGAAAAATAAGATAAAAATAAAACAGGGATGGAAAGGAGACTTCCAATTAAATTAAGAAAATAAAAGAAGAGGGAAACTCAAACAGGGAGCGGGTCAAATAAAACTAAACACTCGCAAATAGAAAAGTAAGAAAATAACCTATTTTCTCTACCATTGAATAAATAAATAAAAA
The DNA here is from genome assembly GCA_029228465.1 of Salix viminalis. Classification (NCBI taxonomy): domain Eukaryota; kingdom Viridiplantae; phylum Streptophyta; class Magnoliopsida; order Malpighiales; family Salicaceae; genus Salix; species Salix viminalis. The sequence goes on from CM055437.1 coordinate 7,331,218, forward strand.
AAACCTAGATGGCCATGAAAACGAAACCCGAAACATGCATGGAGATTGGCACCCAGTTTCTCTAATTCTAATCCAAAAGAAATATGATTTTTGCAGCAGGAAGAGCTGCTTCTTCTTGTGGACCATTGACAGGTTCAAAGTAGAATGGGGTTTCCCAATACGACACTCAACCTCACCGTCTTGTGGGGTCAGCCAGAGGTTACAGACAGGAAGGAAGGCAGCAGATCTAATATGAACTTAGCAATCATTCCTGTAATCTGATAAAAATTAAACTGATTTTTTACTTAATCCCTATGTTTTGAGTGACTTAATTTCTGTTGTTTAAAACATAATTTAGAGATTTCATAGCTTGCAAAACTGTAAGAGAAAGAGGGACTAAATTATTGCTTAACAAGTTTCCTCTGATAGATGGATTAATGGGGTTCTAATGCCATTGGAAAGTTGACTTTGAGTTTCGAACAAGAACAAAGCCCTCTTCCTAATTATCAACCCTAATTACCCCACTAAACTTGATTGATTATCCACACAAATAACACGAAACAGGCTGAAATGAATAGTAAAACATATAACAGGGAAGGAAAAAGAAAGAAAAATGAAAAGACAGAAGGAGCTGACCTTTACACACATAAGAATAAGGATGGTCGCGGCAAAGGCACAAGAACTCTCTATTGGGATCACTCATGTTGGTTCCACATATCCCTTTTGAAGCCATACACGCATCGCAAATTGAAGGACCTTGATCATACTTGTACGACACGTTAAACTTTTCTGCTAAAACTCGCTCCAAATCTGCTCTGTCACCCGTTAGTCGATCAAAAGACGCAGATGGAATGGGAATTTTTATAATGAAGATACATTGTGTGTGGTTTAGCACACCACTGTTCTCCAAGAATTCATCACTTGCATAGAATGAGTTGCCACTACAGTTCGAAATTGTATTTTTCTGCGGTGCCGAGCTCGAGACCGTGCAGTTGTAAAGTAAGTTCAGGTTTTGAAGGTTGAGGTCATAACCGAAGACATGGATGTCAGTCGGAGTATTTGAAATGGCTAAACTTTTAGTTGGACAAATGTAATCCGTGGGATTCTCTAGCTGCAGAGTCATCATCTTGGAAGGCTGATCTAAACGAGACAGTCGGAATTCTAGTTTCTGATCAGTACTAACTATTACAGGGAACTGATCTTTTTCACACTTGAGCTCGAACCCTTTATGCCCACAAAACTCAGGCCGATCACCTCCCCAGAAAGGATAAGAAAGATCCGAGAAGACACCGCAGCTAAAATGTTTTTTGCAGGTTCTGTACTCTTTGTTATCATCATCACCGTAAGATGTTGATAAGAGGATCAGGACAAAGAAGACGGTGGTGACGGGACGGTGGTGATAGAGTAATAACAAAAGATGGGCAGCCATTTTTGTGTTTGAGAGCTTGAAGAGAAGAGTCTCCAACCAGGGGAAGGGGATTTAAATGGTGGCTCAACACGTAGATTATTCTATCATTTTCAAGGAAATGAAATAGTCGGGAAGCTTGGGCAAGTGTGAAGGTGTGCCTTACAATAATGTAGACAAGGAGCCTGTTATTTTCTTTGACGGAAAAGAAAAGTAAAGTAAAGATGTTCAAATATTATTTAAATATTACTCGGGAGGATGAAGAACAAAAAGAAAAGAGTTGACAATTGACTTTCAGGGTGGCAGTAGAAAATATGGTGGACTGTGTTTGGTGGCAATGGCGGGCGGTAGGATGGTTTATTGAAGAGGATGACCTCCTTTTCAGAGTTTGACCACGAGAAGATGCAGCAAAGCTGGTAGCTAACAAACTATATGTTATTCAATTAGCTTCAATGTTTATAAAGGAAGAGAAACCCAAGTTATATACTCTGAAATTGCAATATTTTTCCACGACTTGCCCCTGTTATTAATCTCATTCTTTTTCGGTTTAAATGTCCGACATATTTTGTATTAGTTAAATAAATAAGATAAAATGATATAGTTTTTACCTCATTTAAAATTTCAGCTTGTTTTGGAAATTATGTCCAAATTTATACCACAACGTTCTGGTTTCGTTCTGTCCTTTCCATTTCAGCCAAATAGTGTTTTTTTTTTTAATAATAAATAATTTTACAATATCAATCATATCGTTTAATCCGACTACTAGATTAAGATGAAATTTTATGAGGAGTCTCTTGACATATTTATATATATTATATTTAAATTTTAGATCAATCAGAGAATGTAATGACCTTGCGAGATTGATGATGATATTCTCGTAATATTATACATGTTCATAATTTTATTCAGAAAAAAACATTTTAATGTGTCTTTTTTTAGATTATTCTTTTCTCAGTTTCATTATTCAACTATGAGTTTATTATGAATTGAATTTTTTAATTTGATTTGATTTGATTTGATTTATCTAAGGCAAAGTTATTGATCCCGTCCCGTTCCGGCCGGAACGGCCCGTCCCGTTGCAAAATCCGGGACAAAACGGCGACGTTTTTGTCCCGGTAAAAATCCCGGCCAGTTCCCGAAAATCCGCCGAATTCGGCCGAACGCCCTGCTCCGTCGCAGGCGTTCCGTTCCGGACTGAAGAAGGGAGATAATGAAAGCCCAGATGAAATAACCACCAAGTTCTATTTTTTTCTTGTCTGTTTTGACATTTCTCGACAACGAAACGGAAAGCGAGGAAGATAATGAAAGCCCAAATGAAAGTAAAGGAAATGAAGGAGAGGGAGGAGTGTACCGAGCCTTGGAAGCGAGGCTAGAAGTGAAGCGGTGCATACTGCATAGTAGCGCCAAGAAAAAATACAAGAGAAGAAACAGAGATAACTTGTGGGATTGTAGAGATAGTTTGACGAGGTGGCCGGGACAGAGCGAGCACGAAAAGAGGCCGATGAAGTTGAGAGCGAGTGCTTTTTGTAGAGGAAGAGAAGGCTCTAGAATGCTGGACAAATTATATATATATATATATATATATATATATATATATATATATATATATATATATATAATTTTTTTTAATATATATATTAAAAAAAATTATAAAAAATATATATTATAAAAAAATAAAATTGTTGGGTTGATTTTATAAAAAAAAAATAACAATTATATATATATATATATATATATATATCATGGAATCACTCTTGAAAATCAGTAATTGTTTTATTTTTTATTTTTAAATTGTTTTGTAATGTATTTTTAAATTATTTTGAATTATATATGAACCTTAACTAATGAAGTTTTATAGTCATAATTATGTTCTATTGTATTTAGAAATATTTTACTTACGATTTTACGATTTTTTATTTATATCATATTGTGTTCCGAATTTTACTTCTTTTTTTTTTCAAAATCTGTTTTTTTCTTTTCTTTTTGAACATATAATATTCAGTACTATTCTCTTTGTAATTATCTTACTATGATATTTACTATTTTTTTGGGATGCATAATAAGAAATTCTAATATTTTTATATTAATGATGTAGAAGATGTTTGATGTATTTTTCTTTTATTTTAGAACATTTTACTTTCATAATATTTTGGAATTTTAAAGATGTTTCTAATTTTGAGATTATATTTGTATTGTATAATTTAAATTTCATTTATCTTGAATTTAAATTACACTTGTTAAATTAATATTTTATTTTTTTCATATATATAATTAAATAAAAATGAACAGTACAAAACCGGAACGGTACCCGGAACGGTACCGAAACCGGAACGTTCCGTTCCGTTCCAAACACAAAACCGGAACGGTACCCAGGACAGGATCAATAACTATGATCTAAGGTTATCATGGTCTTATAATAGAAGTCACATATTTGAAAAGTTAATCTAGGTTGACTCGAGTTGATTCAATATATCGTTATTTTAATATTTTTTAAGATGTCAACTTGAATTTTTTTAATTAAACTATATTTTTATCAATTTTTCATGTTATCTTTGAACTCATCAAATCGATCGAGTTATATCAATTGAACTATCATATTTTATTAAAGTTTGAATTTTAAATTGTATAATTCTAAATAATTTTATTTTTGGATTTAAACTATTTTTTTAATTAATATATTTAATTATATATTTAATTATATATATATATATATATATATACACACACACACACACACACATAAATAATACAACCTCAAAATAAAATGTAAAACATTTCGAAACCAAAATATTCTATTCTAATTACCTCAAAACAAAATGTAAAACATTTCGAAATCAAAATATTATATTCTAATTAATAAAACAAAATATCAACAAAAACCGAATCAATAAGAACCTTGATTACGACAGCACATCTCACGGCTGCGGGATGAAAAGGCAGCTGCATGCATGGTGGGCTAAAATATATGTGCAATTTTATCATGCCTTTCTCATTGTTAAGTTTATGAATATGACCCCAAACCAGGTCAAAAGTTTCATTCTATTAGAAAACACCGGTGCAAAGAACTATAGGAATAGATGATGATCAGTCCAAGGAACACAAAATAAAATAAAAGATATCATATAAACATACATATATATATATATATATATATATGATAGATAGATAGATAGATAGATAGATAGATAGATAGATAGATAGAATGACACTATCTTTACCATGCTTTCGCTCTAGACTTTTTTTATTTTTATGTTAGAAAACTTCATCCCTTGAAAAGTATACGTTGTAGGCTCAGATAAATAAGTAAAATTTCGGCTGTCTCAGATTCTATAAGATATCATGTCCTGACTTAAACTCAAAACTTACTGTATAGTTCATAAACTCTTTGTCATCACGTTACGCTCCTTAAGGACACTTCTTGTATAATCTGCAAAAAATCTACCACTAGGATAGAAACAACATAAATTAATAACGGATTTTCAATTATTAATTTATATGTAATAGATAATCCGATACGTTATTGATGAATTAACAATGATAAATTTGCATCAAATAGTTTCTGATATAAATTCTTTTTTTAATGTTATTTAGCAACAAATTCTTTTGTAAATAGTAACAGATTAATCCGTTGTTAATAAATTTTTATTAAGTAGTGTTCCTGTCCTTTATTTTTGCTGTTTCTCGTCATCCGTTTCAAAACCCTACGTCTATTTCTAGTTTTCACATCTTCATTAGATATTTGTAATTAATTTTATGTTGAAATGGCTTCAAGCCCACGAACTATGAAGAACAACTTCAGAAGTTTTTTTTTTATGTATAAAAAGAATGTTGTGAATTTTGAATCTTTTTATAAAGATTGTGTCGGTGGACGAAAGTTTGAAATTTATTTGTTATGATAGGCAAGGCAAGTACGGCTTAGTTGAATAATTAAAGAGATTATTGACTTTGAATTATTTTGTTGTTGTTATTTTGAATGTCTGCTGTTCACAAACACAAAGGTTTCCAACCATTTTTTCCTTGTTTTAACATTTTAAAATTAAAAAAGAAAATGATAAAATTATACAATAAGGTTTGAAAAATCTATTTAAAAATTAAAGAATTTAACGTTGCCTTAAACTTCAAACATCAAAGTCCAACCTTTCTACAATTTCAGTCCTGTATATTTCAAAAAAAAAATTGATTTTTTTTTAATTTTTTTTAAATAAAATATTTTTAGTGTTTTTAAATTATTTTCATGATATCAAAAATAATTTTTAAAATAAAAAAATATTATTTTAATATATTTTTAAATAAAAATAATTATATATATAAAAAAACACAACCACACTTGCCCTCTATTACGAATGCTGAAATAAATAAATACGCCAACAGTCTTTGAAGTCAAGGATGAGGACATAAGGTGTACTTGCCATTTAATCAAATATTTTATAGACAAATGTTCGAAGAATGAAGTAGAAGAACTAATGTGACCGCGCGCATATCGGATAATGTTTTTTTTTAATAAAAAATAAAAAATAAATGTGCAAGTATTTTAATTTTCTTTTTAAAAGAAAAATCTAATTATAAATTAAAAAGCTTATGAAAACTATTTTTTTTTCCATGAATACAGAATGTAAATATTAATATGTTTATTCGACTTATTTACTTGCAGGTCAAATAATTATTTTTCTTACTGCAAAAGATTTAATACGTGGGTTTTATTAACATATTTTTTCACATCAAGTAAAAAATATAAACGTAAATCACAAAATCAACACTTATATATAATAAAATATAAATATAAGATGTTTACCTAGTTATGTTACTAAAATATTTTATTTAAATAAATAAAAGATAAATCCAAACATAAAAATGATAAAAAGATATTTACCCAATTATATTTATTAAAATGATTAAAAATAATAATTAAAAGAATTGACATCAAACTTGACATATTAAATGAAAAGAAATGTTAAATGATCGATTCAAAAAGACATCAATCAAGAAAATGATTGAAAACCAAAAAAAATAGTAATTAAAATAACAAAATCAAACAACCATGGATGAAATTGAAAACAACATTCAATAGAAATAATCAATGTAAATAAAAGATTAACAATTAAGAGAAGAAGGATTGAGTCAAAAGAAAAAAGAAAAAAGAAATTGATCGGATGATAAAAAACATTTGCATGGCCAACACGCAATTTGAAGAAGAAAAAGAAGTAAAATAAAAAGAAATCCAATTGTTTTTAAACTAGAAAGAAAATAAAAAAAAATCAGGTATGCATGTTGTTCTAATGTTTTGCTTGAAAAATGAAAAGTATAATTTCAAAAACCTATACAATAACCTAACTAAATAATTAATAACCATTTAAGTAAATATAAAAAGAAACGACATTAACAATATCTAAGAAAGAAAATATAAAGATGGGAAACTTATAAAAGTATGTTTACTAAACCTTTTTTTTAATAAACAAAAGATAAATCCACCCTAAAATAATCATGGCTTAAATGATAAATACAAAAAAAAATGATTGAATAAATTCACACCATAAAAAATATTATGAAAGGACAAACACATCAATAACATTTAAGGATTAGACATGTGCTGATATGATGGAAATATATATATATAAAAAAATTAGCAAAGCGATCAATTAGATATAATTTAAAAACAAAATTAAAAAAAATGATTAAAAAATAACAATTAAAACAATTGGTACCGAACTTGACATAAAATTCAATGAAAAGAAATGATCAAAGATGGAGTCGAAGAAACACAAATCAATCAACACAATGATTAAAACATAAAAATAGCAATTTAAATAATGAAAATCAACTCTAGTCGGTACCTTTACAAAAAATAAAAAGTTAATTACTAAAGACAATTTTTCCTTGACCTATAGAGCATTGTTTTTTAATATAAAACCTTTAGACTTATTTCTTTTAGGCTCCTGCATGGATAATTATGAGCTTTTCAGTTGCAATAATGCTAAATTCTATATTGTGTGTTCAAGTAACATTTTTTTTCAAAAAACTTTAGTTTGATATCTTATAAAATATAACGCAGTCCCTAATAAATCATTTGAATACACATATTTAGGTTTTAGTGAGTCATTCCTTATAATTAAGGCTAAGGTTTATTCACAGAAAAAAATATAGTCGATAATTGGCTCTTCATTCCATTGACATGCCTTGGTGATTTTTATCATGTTGACCACATGATAAGTGTTGTAAAGGCAATTAAAAAACTTGCGGTTCACTTTCTCTAACTATCAACTATTAAATGATCAGAACTTTAAGTCATTGTACCAATTAAAGTCATTACCTTTTAAGGAACTAATGAACTGTTTTATCATGAGATTACCATAAGTTCTAGCATTGTTACAAGTTTCCACAAAGTGAGTTACATGTTGCTTAGAATTCCCTTTACCATTGAATTGTTAAAACTTTGATGGTTGATAGCTTAAGGACAACCTAAGCAGGTTAATCATTTAGGTGTATGGATTTGTATAAGAATATGAAGGTTACCTAAGCTTTCAAGTTGGTCCATAATGGCTTTCTTGATAAGTTCTTTCAATTGATTTATATTGAAGATGTCATTAGTAATATCGTGGATATTCCTTGTAACTCTAGTTGTAGAATCCTCAATGTTATCTAATTAATCTATTTACAAAGTTTTGATAGCCAAAATTTAGCCTTCCTTATTTATGCTCTAGAGTTTGTTCATGAAATTTTTTATCTCATATTTTTTTACCTTAGTGAAGTCGAAAATCCCTCAACAAGTTTTATCAAGTTGACTATTTGATGCTTCAAAGATGTAGTACTGATGATCATCACTAACATAATGTCAAAACTCAAAGCCTTACTTAATGATTGACAGTGAGAAGTCTTCATTGGTGAGTTTTCAAAGTAGTGACCTTAAGTGCCAAACAAACATTTATCACCTCACTTGACTTTTATGATGGAATTACCTCTGGCTTCACTTTTGGAGTGAGCTTTCATGTCTCCTTTGCATTTGATTTTGACATTAGCTTAAGCATCGGTTTAGTTTATGTATACAACTCAATAATTAATTTTGTTTTTGATAACGCATGCAACTTGACTTGAATCAATAGCCTTGTTGTTTTTAGAAATGACAACGGTGATCATGTTTTTCATAGTTCTCATTGAGAGTTTGTTGAAAATTCTTTCTTTAAGATAGGAGATATTCCTAGTGGAGTCGCTAAAAATTTATAGATATAATTTTAAGTGCCTGAAATTAAACAAGAACACATTAAAAATGTTTAATTTTATTAAAATATATTACTAGTTACAATCTTTATTTAAAATATTGTTACAAAAGAATAATACAAAAGAATAAGATATTATTCTGATTTTTTTTTCTTGGAGTGACTTGATTTATTTATAAAATCAAGGCAAGATTTATGCCTTACAAGAACATGAATCTAAACATGTATTGTAGAGCAAGTTTTAGTGATTTAATACTTTGAAGAGTACCTTTGATTTGTCTTCAAAGTGTTGTTGAAGAATTCTTATAGGGTGTTTAAGCTTGATTTAATAAAGCCTCATTCTGTGTAGACTTCAAGCATAGATGAAGAAGACTCGAATGCTTTTGAGAGAGCTTCTTCCCTTGAAAAATATATTTTATTGAAGATTTTTTATAGGATATTTAAGCTTCATCCGACAAAGTTTTATTTTTCATAGACTTCATTAAAAAGCTTGTCATGAAAAAACATTGTATCTCCAATAATTCTTCGTTGTTTTTTTTTTGTTTAGTATGAGATTCTGTTTACATAGGTTTATAAGGTCTCTCATGTTGTTTTTTCAATGTCACATAACATTGTTTTATTTATTGATAGGATCTTGCATTTATGACTAGATATCTTGAATATCCTATTTCATGTGTCAATCTTTTATTGGCCAAGAAATATATAAAGGCACATTTATTTTCCACGTTATTTATTTTAATTTTTCTTTATCCTTTTATGCAAAATAAAAATAAAAATAAAAATTACACATGACAAATTGTGAATGGTAGGAATTTGTTTATTTCTACTCTCAACTTTTAGTCATTTTATCTTCATAAAATTTCTAATTGATTTTTGTTTAGTTAATTAATTTACAAAAAATAAATATGTGTTTTGAAAACATGACTAGAGAATCATTATTTTCAATAAAAAAATGTGTAAGAAATAATATTTAAAATCAAAATGGAGTCCAAAGTGCATTACTTTTCAAATATTTTTTTAAAAGCCTAATAATACCAGTCATGAGAAAAGGTCCTTGGTATATAGAAGACTCATAATTTTCCTTTTCTTCTACAAACCCATATATTCAAGAAAATAAATATATCACAAGAAAAAAATGAGGTGTTTAACTACTTACATGTCCTAATTTATTGAATGGGTCTCAAATTTGGTCCTTGTATTACTAGTAATGTCCTCGTGCCCTCAGCATGTCAAAATCGTTCAAGGTCCCTCGATTATTTCAGTAAGCCCCTAAACTAAAGTACTAGGCACTGCAATTTTCTTCGAACTTCAAAATTTATTACTCATAATATTTGATCATTAATTTGTCAGATTGATTATTTGCATTAGTGATTATGAACCAAAAAAAGTCAATAATAATAAGAAAAATGAACTTGGGAATTTTAATTTTTCGCGAATTGGGAAGACTGGAACTTCCCATTTTAGTAAATCAAAGGTAATATGGGAGCCATTGGACCAAATTGAAACACTCTCAATTGATAGAGAGTTTATATGTAGTTTGCCCAAAAAAAGATGAAATCAGAACCTCAGAAAAGAAACGCACTAGCCGTTGGAAATCAAATTCAAATTGGTCACAGTTTTTCATTTCATAAAGAAGGCAAAGAAAAGAGCAGACTCTCTCTCTCTCTCTCTCTCTCTCTCTCTCTCTCTAACCCCACCTCTCACATTCTCTCTCTGATAAAGCGCTAGTTTTTTTATCGGTTCTTCTCTGGATCTGCTTGTTTATCTGGAGACCTGAGATTTCTGTAAGTAATTGTTTCATTTACTTTTTGTCCCATAATGTTTTCTTTTTTAAAATTCTTATGGTTTATAAATGGTAAAACATTAGAGCTTAGAGCTTAAATTGGATAGAATTTAGAGGGTTATGAGTAACTTTCCATGTATGATTTAGCTTAGATTGATCATCGAAAACCCATCTTAAAAATGGTAAGGCACTTACTTTATTTTGTGATTGATTTGTGCTTCATTTAATTTACCGAATAACGCATAAATTTGGAAAGGATGTTAATAGGAAAATTTAAAATCTTATTGTGCCATTAGAGCATATTATTATTTATTTGATCAGTCAATTTGGATCTAAAAGAAAGTGAACCGATAATGGAGACAAGTTTACAGCTTTTTGTTTCCTTTTTTCAATTTTCTGCTGTTTTAATTTGGAGAAATAGATTTTCTAAAAGAACGTGATCAGGAGAAGAAATGGGTCTTTCGATGCAACTCTAATCTTATTTTTGAATTTGATCTGGCAGCTATTTATTTGCATTAATTGTTTTTGCATCCAAGAGAGAGAGGTCCCATTTTTTGTTAGTCTCTTCAGTGAGAGAGGCAGAGGCTGGTGATTTCCATTTTCGGGTCTCTTGTGAGTGAATTGTAAAGGGAAAGAGTAGATTTTGACCCAGAAAGATGACGCTTAGAACACCAGGAACACCAGCTTCTAAGATTGACAGGACACCAGCAACTACCCCAGGAGGGCCTAAAGCAAATACCCCAGGAGGGCCTAAAGCAAAAGAGGAGAAGATTGTAGTTACTGTAAGATTAAGGCCTTTAAACAAGAAGGAACAGTTAGCTAAAGAACAACTTGCCTGGGACTGTGTTGATGATCATACTATTGCCTTTAAGCCATCCCCTCAAGAACGAGCAACTCAACCGACCTCTTTCGTTTTTGGTAATTTAATTGCAGCTTTCTTTTTTGTTTTTGTTGCTTGAATTATATAAGAGTTTCTTGTGATTTCAAGCTTTAATTAAGTTTCTATTTTCATCTTTCAGATAAAGTTTTTGGTCCTTCTAGTATAACTGAAGCTGTTTATGAAGATGGAGTGAAAAATGTTGCTTTGTCTGCTTTGATGGGCATAAATGGTAATATAACCTATTCTTTCAATGGTAGATCTCAGGTTATGGGATTTTTGTAGTGCATCTGGATTAAACAATTTTTTATTTTACATTACAGCAACCATATTTGCATATGGGCAAACTAGCAGTGGAAAGACCTACACGATGAGAGGGATAACTGAGAAAGCTGTTAATGACATCTATCAGCATATACTGAATGTAAGCTATATCAAAATCTGACATTATGCCATAGAGTTGGATTTTACTTGGTCATGTTTATTGAATTTATAGCAAAACTATATTCATTAGAAAGTTGCGGTTTTTGTTTTGGCCTGAATGCAGAGTCCAGAAAGAGATTTTACAATTAGGATTTCTGGACTAGAAATCTATAATGAAAACGTCAGGGACCTGTTAAATTCTGAATCTGGCCGCAATCTCAAGCTTCTAGATGACCCGGAGGTATTGCATATACGAGTTTTTTTCTGCAGTCAAGAATGAATTTCATATGGTTTTCTGAATGATTCTCTCATTTATTGTATTTCTTGTGATTCCCAAATGCAGAAAGGTACTGTGGTTGAGAAGTTGGTAGAAGAGACAGCAAGTAATGATCAGCATTTAAGGCATCTAATCGGTATATGTGAAGGTAATTTGGTGAAGCTTCTTCCCTTGCAAATACATTGCTAATTGGCAGTTGATTAAATTATTTCTGATTATGTTGTAGCTCAAAGGCAAGTTGGTGAAACTGCCCTTAATGATACTAGCTCACGATCACACCAAATTATAAGGCTGGTAAGGTTCATGGATCATATTATGTATTGATTCAAGTTATATCATTTCTTATATGAAAACTAACATGTGAGTTTTTTTTTTTGTTTTGGATGTAGACAATAGAAAGCACACTTCGAGAAAATTCAGATTGTGTGAGATCTTTCGTTGCCAGCCTGGTAAAAAATACAGAAACTCTTGCCTTATTTCGTTCATCAATCTTTTAGGCCCAGAGAGTTGCCATCTAAAGGCAGTATTTCTTGTGTGATTATAACTTTTGGGTTACCAATGACTTGCAGAATCTTGTAGATCTAGCTGGAAGTGAAAGAGCTTCACAGACACATGCAGATGGTGCCAGACTCAGGGAAGGTTGCCATATTAATCTTAGTCTGATGACCCTGACAACTGTTATTAGAAAACTCAGGTGAGAGCCTATTCTTAGCATGCTCTCACATGCTATAGCAGTACAGAATTGTGATATGTACGCATACTCACATTTATAAACATCCATTTAAATCATCTTTCAAAAAATGGTTTACCTTAAATTTAACTTGGAATTTTTTTTCTTTTTCTGCGTTGACCAACTGTTCTTATCTATGTGTAGTGTGGGGAAACGTAGTGGTCATATACCTTACCGGGATTCGAAGCTTACTCGCATATTGCAGCACTCACTTGGTGGGAATGCTCGTACTGCCATAATATGCACTTTAAGCCCAGCTCTGAGCCATTTTGAACAATCTCGAAATACCCTTTACTTTGCCACACGAGCAAAGGAAGTAACTAATAATGCCCATGTCAATATGGTATTGATCTTTTGTTTATTATCCTGTTTATTTGAGTTTCCTTCTGTCTTCAAATGGCAATTCAAATACTGAATAGTTCTTATGTGAAACTTTATCAGGTTGTTTCGGATAAGCAGCTTGTGAAACATCTGCAGAAGGAGGTAGCCAGGCTGGAAGCAGTGCTGCGCACTCCTGACCCTTGGAGGGAAAAAGACTTCAAAATTCAGCAGGTAAGCTGTCGTATAACTTTACTTTTAGTTGGCTTAAAAAATAATCATGCAAATAAATCCGTGGCCTTTGTATCTTACTGTGTCTAGATGGAGATGGAAATGGAGGAGCTGAGACGCCAAAGAGATCTTGCGCAATCTGAGGTGGATGAATTGCGCAGAAAACTTCAAGAGGATCGACAGGTTTCGAGCACATTGGAATCACCCCGTCCACCAGTGAAGAAATGTCTCTCTTATTCTGATGCATCCTTCCCAAATCCTGACATCAAGGAGCCAAGCCACTGTGATAGAACCAGGAAAACGTTGCTAAGGCAGTCTATGAGGCAATCATCAACTGCACCTTTCACGTTAATGCATGAAATTCGAAAACTTGAACACCTTCAGGAGCAACTTGGGGAGGAAGCAAATCGAGCTCTGGAAGTTCTACAGAAGGAGGTGGCTTGCCATAGATTGGGCAACCAAGATGCAGCGGAGACAATTGCTAAACTCCAAGCAGAAATCAAGGAAATGCGCACTATCCAACCAGTTCCAAAAGAAGTTGAAATTGGAAGTGTCGTAGCTCCCAACAAGAGTGTCAATGCTAATCTCAAAGATGAAATAACAAGGCTTCATTCACAGGGAAGCACCATTGCTAATCTTGAAGAGCAGCTTGAAAATGTTCAAAAGTCCATTGACAAATTAGTGATGTGTCTTCCAAACAATAACCCACAATCAAGCTGTGAAGCACCTTCAAAAGCTAAGAATCAACAGAAGAAGAAAAAGATACTTCCTTTGGCTTCAAGTAATGGCATCAACAGGCAAAATTTTATAAGGTCTCCTTGCTCCCCGCTATCAACTTCTCGGCAAATTCTGGAAAGTGAGATTGAAAATAGAGCTCCGAATAATGATGAGATTGTAGTCAGCGAGACCCTGTCAGAGTCTGAGAAAGGGACTCCTACAAAGATTGAAGAAGGGGGGGACATCTCATCAAAGGAAGGGACACCTGGTGGCTATCGGCGCTCAAGTTCGGTGAACATGAAGAAAATGCAGAAAATGTTTCAGAATGCAGCAGAGGAGAATGTTAGAAGCATAAGAACTTACGTGACCGAACTTAAAGAACGTGTGGCCAAATTGCAATACCAAAAGCAGCTACTTGTATGCCAGGTATAACAGTTATTCTATCATCTGCCATTGATTTTTCATTTTTTTCACTGCACCAACCAGCTGTTTTCATTTGCATATACACTGAAAAGTATTGAAATTTGAATCATCTGCTATTGTGATTCATTTAGGTCCTTGAGCTGGAAGCAAATGAAGCAGCTGGATATACTATAGAGGAGGAGGAAAATATAAAAGAGCCAGACGAACCCCAAGTTTCGTGGCATGTGACTTTTAGGGAGCAAAGGCAGCTGATCATTGAGTTGTGGGATATGTGCTATGTATCCATAATCCACAGGACACAGTTTTATTTGTTATTCAAGGGAGATCCTGCTGATCAAATATACATGGAGGTGGAGCTAAGACGCTTGACTTGGTTGCAGCAGCATTTGGCAGAACTTGGCAATGCAAGCCCAGCTCATTTTGGAGATGAGCCTACAATATCTCTTTCATCAAGGTTCTCTCTCTCTCTCGCCAGTTTTACTAGAACAGTCATTTATTTCCCTTTTTTTTCTTTTTCTTCAAGATGATTGAATTGTTAAGGAAATATCTCACCTAAAAACTTAAGTTGTTAGGTGAGGTCTCGTAATATGATTTATATTATTCCTTAACACATCTTTTCAAGTGAAAACTTTTTGGGCTTGAAACTTGCATAGACTTACACTACCTTGTGCTTGATTTTTATCAAATAGAATAGAGGTGATAAGATTCGAACTCGTGAACGCTAGATCAACAAGACTCTGATACCATGTTAAGAAAATATCTCACCTAAAAAACTTAAGATTTTAAGTGAGTCCAGAATATGATTTATATTATTTTTTAACGTATGTTTACATTGTCTTGCAGTATTAGAGCACTTAAACGTGAAAAGGAGTTCCTTGCAAAAAGATTGACCTCACGTCTGACTGCAGAAGAGAGAGACGAGTTATACATCAAATGGGATGTCCCACTTGATGGGAAGCAGAGAAGGCTACAGTTTGTTAATAAACTGTGGACAGATCCTCGTGATGCGAAGCATATACAAGAGAGTGCTGACATAGTGGCAAAACTTGTAGGGTTCTGCGAAGGAGGAAACATGTCGAAGGAGATGTTTGAACTCAATTTTGCCCTGCCAACAGATAAGAGACAATGGAATATGGGCTGGAACCAAATTTCAAACCTTCTTCATTTGTGAGAAAATTTCTTTTTGTTTGTTAGTACTTCCATTCTGTACATGTAAAGGAATTTTGGAGGCATTCTAGATTCTTTCCATGATGGTGTTGTGATCAACTGAGAGCACTATGGATGATGATTTTCTGGGATAATCTTTCGATCTTCATATTTCAATAAAAAGGAATTCGTTCATCTAGTTTTCTTGTGATTGAATCTGTTTCTCTCACTCTAGCCAATATTCAAAAAAACTTTCTTCCATCCAAATGTTATGCAGACTACTGCTTTTCCACTTGACCATTCTGTCCTGAAAAGCTTGATAAATCGCATTCTGGGTTTCACCTGTGGACAGGACAACTAAAGAAGAACGAGCGCTAGATTTATTATGGGCACTACCTTGTGCTTGATTTTTATCAAATAGAATACGGGTGGTGAGATTCGAACTCATTACTGCTGGTTTTATAAGATTCTGATATCATGTTAAAGAACCATATCACCTAAAAGCTTAAGCTGTTAGGTGAGGTCCCAAAATACGATTTATATTATTCTCTAACACCCCCAGTGCCTCGTCTTTTTTTTTTTAAATAAAATAAATCCAACATGCTCTTTTTACAGATTAATTAACCTTCTAAAGAAGGGAAAAGAAAGAAAAATTAATCAATGCTAGCCAAGAAGCTCTACTGTCTAACGCATGAAGAATTATATTTTGTATTTTCTCGTACTTGCTATCTCAGAATCAAGCATCTTCCCTGCTGACTAAACTGCTCTAAAAATATGATTATGTTATCTATGGGAGAGAGACAGGGAGAGTGAGATAGAGTCTGAAGTCAGCAGACACATGTTGTGATCGATGAGCTAATGATCCAGCATAGATTTCAAATTTAAAAATATTACAGAAAATGCCTCCTAAATTACCAGTAGTATACAATAATAAGCCACACCAGAGACAGAAATTGGTGGCATGTGATCATTACCCCAACATCGTTTCCATTAGCTAGTGCTCCACTACCAGTACCACCATACAAATATTACACCACACCTGCAGAATTGAAGATAAATTAATCTCCTACTCTCAAACCTCCACACCATCCTTCTAATCATGCAGTAACCTGCATGATTCATTCAGGATACAGAGAAACTGAGAGAAGAAAATCTATATATATATATATATATATATATATATGATCAAGGCTCTGACAGATCATCTAGCATTTGGGGAAGGGAGTTCCACAGGTGCTAGCAACTTTCCTGGCATTTGGTGTGTTGATGAGCTTCTGGAGATTAGGGTTCTTGAGGTACTGGCAAAGGCAAGGTTTTTGCTCCTTGATCTTGCTACAGCATAGTTTAGATGGTGGAGTAGAGGATGTGATTGCACTCACACAAGAGCTCAGCTGTGCGGGGCTGCATGTCACAGCCTCCACTTTCACCTGTTCTTCAGCCAGAAGTAGTGCCAAAAGAGTGCAAACCACCATTAAAGATGTCTTCATTGTCACTGGAACCAAGAAAAATCGGCTGGATACACAGTACTAAGGTATGTTCGAGCTTGAGTGAGTGAGTGACTCGGAGAGAATTGAGGGGTTGCAGTGTATTTGGCTTGGCAACCCTCTCAATTTATAGAGAAACAAAGGAGGAAAAGGAGGTCTAAAATGATTAAACAATGAAGTGCAATAGGAATTTTGCTGTTCTTTACCACTGGTCTAGCTAGTAGCTTTCTGGATCATCTATTTGTTCCTTAAAACATGATGTAATGATAAAAAGCTTGAGATCTGTACAGCAGATCTCGAGTTTGAATCAGAGCGTGTATTTCTTGTAAAAATCTGGGGCAACCAAGATTTTACTCACTCACCTAGATCCATAAAATATGTTTTCTGGATAATAGAGTTTTCTCGAATAAAACAAAAAAAAATCTAGCAAGTAACTACCAAACAATATGAGAAGAAAAAAAATCAAAGTTTAGGGTCCACCATTGTCATTTTTCAAGTCCATTTCTTCAAGCAAATCCACTTCGTATAATCATAGAAAATGTGTATTTGTGTGAACAAATGCTTGGATTATTCCTGAAAAGTCCAACCTATTTTTAATTCTAATTTTTCAAGAACATTTCATTGCACTTTGTTTAAATGCACCTCATGATTGTTTCCAAGAAAACAAAAAAAAGAGGAAACAAAAGAAAGTGGGGCACCCATCCAATAATACATTACAGGATCCCGCATGGCAATGCAATGATTTCAACCAGTTATTTCAAAGGGTTGCATGGATTGGATTATCTGACTCGTCTTTTGTTTCTCCATGATATAATTTCCAAGAGAAATTAAGCATTGCTGACCCCATACTTGGTTAAATTTCTCACAGGATTTTCTTTTGATGAAAGTAACCAAGTACAGAAGAAAGGGAAGCTTGATATACAGGTGCTGTCCTTGAGATCAGATTGATAACAAAGATATAAGAAAACACAGGATTTCCTATCAAAATATTTTCCCATTTCCATGTTTTTGCTTTATTTGAAGTGGGTATTCTTGCTTTAGTCATGTGTTTATATATATATATATATATATATATATATATATATATATATATATATATATATATATATATATATATATGTGTGTGTGTGTGTGTGTATTTCTTCGGTCTTCAGTAGCACATAAGAAATTTTTTTTTTTAATAATTTCTCGAAAATAATAAGAGAAATTATTTTATCGGAAGTTTACTCTTCTCTCTCAAATAAATGTAAGAGATAGGGATGATTTTCGAGATAGCTCCCATATTTATACCTAATAAAATTATATTTATTATTTCATCGGAGATTATTTTATCTTGTGGGGACGCATGGATATTCACACTTATTTAGAGGCCTATATTAAATATTATTTGTAAAACCAAATTATATTACTTTACTATATATCTAAATGGCGTGGGTGTTTCACTGTACACCCACACACTGTGCACACAGACTCAGTGCACTGTGGATTGCAACAATATTTTTTTTTTTTTGCTTTTTTTTTCCTGCTTACGTTTTTTTCTCTTTTTTCCTTCTTTTTTTTTGGGTTTTTATTTTATGATTAACGCCTTTTTCTTTCTTTTTTTTTTTTGCTTTTTTTTCCTAATTATTCTTTTTCTTTGTTTTTTTTCCTCTGTTTTTTGCTTCTTCTTTTTTTGCTTTTTTTTTTTGTATTTTTTCCTTATTATATTTTTTTTCATTTTTTTATTATTATATATATTTTTATCTTTTTCTACTTATATATTTTTTTGGTTTTTTATTTTTTAAAAATCGGGGTGTCCGAGCTCGCTTAAATGCACCATGATTAATCTCCATATCCAAATTTTTATGATAATCAGGGTGTCCAGGGCAACTTATGCATACCACGACAATCCCCAGACCCATATTTTTTTTTCTAAAATGCTTTCCTGCTGGTACTTTTTTTTTCTTTTTTTTATACTTTTTTTTATTCACTTATACATTTTTTTTAACTGGTATCTCTGACCAGCTTAAGTACACCACGACTAATTCTTGGGCCGAATTTTTTAAAAAACAATATGGATTGCTATGGTGCTTTCACGCTTATACTTTTTTTTGTTTTCTTTCGCTTATACATTTTTTTGATAACCATGGTCTCTCAACCAGCTTAAGCTCTTTTTTTCACTTATACATTTTTTTCACTTATATATTTTTTTTATAACCACGATCTTCGGGCCAGCTCAAGTGCACCACCACTACTCCTAGGACCAAATCTGTTTTTTGATAATCAGGGTGTCCAGGGCCAGCGATGGACACACCATGACTAATCTCGAACCAATTTATTATTATTTTTTTTATTTTTTATTTTCTTATCATGTTTTTTTTTGTTCACTTTTATTTTTATTTGTTCTTTGGATTAGATGAGTTTTTATAATTTTATTATTTGTGCAATAATAATGATAATTTTAGTGATTATTTTTTTATAAAAATCTTTTGATTTTTTTTTAAGATTTTCCTGAAATTTTAATTTATATCGGTGATCATTTTAAAAGTAATATTACTCTATTTTTCCCTTTATTCATTTTTTTTGTTTTCTGTTTCTTTATTTGTTCTTTAGATTATATGATTTTTATGATTTTATTATTTATGCAATAATAATGATAATTTTAGTTATTGTTTATGTATTATTTTTTAATAAAAATCTTTTGCTTTTTTATTTTATTTTTTGTGACAATTTAATTATTTTAATTTTTTTGACAATAATGTTAGTAATAATTTTAGCTTTAATAACAATGATAATGACAATAACGTCAGGATGAATTTTCAATCTATGTTTTCGTCTTTTTGTTGATAGAAAATTAACAACTTATTTTTTTTTATTTGATTATTGTTGGTATTTTCACAATTTATATTTTATTTTTTGTTTGATTTAAATTGAATTATAAAATGAACTAATCTTAATACAGATTAACTTAATAATTCGGATATCCGAGTTTTCTTGCTTTTTTTTTAATGATGATGATAAATTTATGCTGGTTATTTCAGCTTAAAACTACTAAACAGCATAAATTTATATCGATTTTAAATTCATATATTTTATATAAAACTTGCACTTGACATGAATTCACATGCATTTATTATTTTAGCTAAATTTATATTATAATAAAAAAAATACACACAATTAATATTTTTTTACATTGAAAAAAAAATATTGTGCCATGCTCACATAGGCATGATGAGCATTGTCTAGTATATATATATATATATATACATATATACATATATGTATACATATATATATATATATACATATATGTATACATATATATATATATATATGTATACATATATATATATATATATTGAGAGAGAGTTAGATTAGTGAACAATCATATTTAGCTTATCAATACAAAGCATGCTAAATATATAAAGATTTTTTTTTAAAAAAAATACAGCTCATACAAGTTTATATATATATATATATATATATATATATATATAAGTATAATTAATGACAAAATTGTTTTCAGTACAAAAATAATATTAAAATTGTATCATGGATACTAATAATAAAATTAACTCTTTTTAAATTAAAACTAAAATGATACTTGTTGACACATTTCAAAGTAATGAATCTTTTATAGTTGTCAATGATAAATCATTTAGCTTTAAAGCTTTATTGTTCTTCACTTTCGCAACTAGAATATTTGCAATATACCTCTTGAGATTTCAATAACAACACACTGATCTAGATGCATTTTTAAATAAGATCTTTGAATAAAAAATTATATAGCTCAAATATTTATAAAAACATGAACCTAAACTAGAGATTTGGAAGGATTTGGGATGAAAACTAAAGCATTAAAAGAAATAAAAACACTAAAAATAAAGTTAGTAACAATGTGGAGAAATTAAAAATTACAAGTTAGAAACTCTTCATTCACCCTCCTCTTATAGTGAATTTTGAAAGTTATAAGGGTGACAAATTAATAAGAATTAATTCTCACCATTAATTAGTCACCATATATCAAGAATTAAATCAACAAAAACCAAAAGTTTTGTTAGTAGAAAAACCAAGGGTCCTTTGAGATCAATTTACCATTCACCCATACTTTAATTATTTACAACTAGTTTCCAATAATTCCCTACAAAAATGGAAATTTTCTCACCAGTTTAAAAATAACTTAAATATTTATTGAGAGATATTAATTTGGTAGATTATTACATCAAGATAGGTATCTTTTGTTTTGTACCTTTCTTAGTGAAATAGTATTGAATTTACTCAACTACATGATGAATACGATGTCTTGAACTATTTAGTTTTCTTAAGTAAAAACTAAGACAATAGTACTCATTTATTTCTTTACCTAAAGATTTCTTTTGGTTATCATCAATGTGTTTATGAGTGCTTTAAAGAATTCAAGCTTTATCAAAATTCTTAAAGAAATGACCCTATGTTTCACTCATATAGGTGATTCTTCACTAAAAGTATTCTTTTATACTTCACTTGGTGTAACAATATAGAAAAACCTTTACGATCTTAGCTCACCCTTTATCATATTATAGTTAGAGCTTATTTTATCATAACAATAACAAAAAATATTATTTTTCTAGTGTTACTGATAATGTTATATAACTTAGTTTTTTTCATTTGAATCTATATCTTTGAATCTCTAATCAACTAGTTATGGTTATCATCATTACACTCTTTTATCTTTTAAAGGCCTTAAGTTCATTCCTCTTGATGAATTATACACGAGCTCACTCAATAAAGTTTTGGTTGGCGAATCTGGATTATTTTTCTTTGACTTTACATATTTAATGAAAATAATTTCATTTAAGTGCAAGTGTTTAATAATATTATATATACGATGGATATGTATAGACTTTCCATTATACATATTATTTTTCCTTTTTAATTGTTGACTAATTATCATAATAGACACAAATAATTGGCACTAGTTTTGGCCAACATGGAATTTCCTAATAGAAGTTTCAAATCCATTCAACTTCCTCTCTAGCTTTATTAAGAGAAATAAAGCCTGTACCTAAAGGGCATGACGTGATGATAGAGAGTTTATGATTTGTATAGTAGGTCTCGAATTCGAGTTAAGGCATGCACCTTTTGTAAGAGACTTGACAGAAGGGATTTTATTTGCTCATTTGGGCCTACAAAATGCACTTTCTGGAGGGTGAGGTTTTTAAAATGAGTTCTTCAATTCTCATCTTTTTACGCTTATGTTTAAAATAGTTTTTGATGTCTTTCCAAGATGATGACAATTTTTCATTGATTTCAACTACTTGGAATGACTCAATTAAAAAGATACATTTAACATATATAACATGTAAGATGAATTGAAACTCTTGAACTTAGCTCATGATGATCTTTGAATCAACCATCGTGAGATTTAGGAATTTATCAACTATGAATTGTTTTCATACTGGCATCTTCAACTTTGTATATTTTATCTAAAGTTTTCCATGATGCCTTTTTCACTCTTAGCTAAACTATACATAGATATTATGTATTTCCCAAGCCATTCAAAATGTAATTCTTGTACACAAATCAAGTATGATATCATGCATCCAAAGTCACCACAATAGTAGGGTCAAAATGTTTTTATGATTTTAGCACTTTCTATAAAGAACTTTGTAAGGTTAAAGATGGTTATATCAAATTATATCATTTGTTGTCACCTTTTAAAGTTTAATCCATTGGTGGGAT
This sequence comes from Salix viminalis, assembly GCA_029228465.1. Lineage (NCBI taxonomy): Eukaryota > Viridiplantae > Streptophyta > Magnoliopsida > Malpighiales > Salicaceae > Salix > Salix viminalis. The sequence goes on from CM055437.1 coordinate 7,353,922, forward strand.
CATGCACCATAAAAAATAATGGTGGGATCCTCAATACTAAAGTAGTACTTATTGAATCAACATTGGTTAACACAACCAAATCTTAAGTATAAGAAGTAGGAGGCATAATATAATATGCATAAAAAATAATAGCCAATAAAATTTATAAATAAATATTTTGGTTCCATAATAAGCAAGTAATAAAATAAAAACATTTAAATTATGTAAGATAAAACCACAATCATTTTTATTTTTGGATTACAATGTTAAGTCTTATTCTGTTCACTAAGACTTATTTAATTATCATTTTTCACTTATGAATTATACTATATACAAAAACAGGATTGTGTAAATATTATTTTCACTAAGTAAGTTTCAAAAAAATATTGGAGGGGTCATAAGCTTCTTTTTTTTATATAATAAACTCAATCTCTTTAAATAGGATTTTCTAGACTATATATATTCATCTAGTTAACTTTTTATAGATGTGAATTATAATACATATATGGACAAAACCAGGCAAGATAACATAGACTACTAAAATGATTCACTTATTGAAAAATATAAATCAATAATATATATGATATGCATCAAACTATCCAAATTGCATGAAAAAAATTAGAAGATATAATATAAGTTTTTAAGAAAAATATCCAACAACCTTCTAAAATCAAACAAAAAGAGAAAATCATATCAAATTAAGTGGTTATAGATTAAAGCATATAATATTAAAATTAAATCTACACATGAGAATATAACAACTTAAAAGGAAGTTAAATAATAACTTAAATTTAAGGGTGATAAAACCTCTTTTTAACAATTAGTTTACATAATTATTTTCATTTTTTTTCTTTTTCACAAGATAAACTAAACAAAATATAATATATAAAAAACAAACTTAAGATTGTAAAGCCAAAGGTTGTATATATATATATATATATATATATATATATATATATATATATAGACTAGTGAGCAATAATGTTTCTATTATATATTGAGAGTGGGAATGTGATTAATTAGTAGACTAAGTTCACTAATTGGTACATGAACTTTGTGATTAATTGCTGGACTAAATTCACTAATTAGTATATGAACTTTGAAGTACTCCTGCCGGCCAACTTAGAAGAGATGCTAATAAGCTATACAGTCATTTAGAGATAAACCGAAGACTTTCATAATTTCATTTTTTCTTGGAAATATTGAAGATTTTACTCATAAAAAGAACCGACTGTCTATTTCGACCTAAATATATCTCTTATGATTTAAGGGTAAAATAGTTAAGACTTTTTTATTTTTATAAATACTTTAAATAATATAATGAAATTTAATATTTTATTTTAAATAGAAAAAAATATATAATTAAATATATGATCTGATCATGATATTTAACATGGTTAAAAAAAACTAGGAAGTACATGTTTGAGAGTGTGATTCTAGTTGTTTTTAAAAGTAATTTTCGTTTAGAAATGCATCAAAATGATTTTTTTTTATTTTTTAAAATTTATTTTTGATATCAGCACATGAAAATAATATAAAATACTAGAAAAAAAATTAAAAAAAAATTAAACGCAGTTTCAAGCAAAGTTGTCTATACCGTTTCGATTGGTGCTTTGTTTTTTCAATTGGAATGGATGTTTTGATTTCAGAATGTTTCAGCGTGCCGTTTTGGGGTTGTACTGTTTATATATATATATATCTATTAATTCAAAAAAATTAGTTCAAATCTAAAAATAAAATTATTTAGAATTGTGCAATTTAATCTAAAAATAGATACAATAAAATGATTTTTTCTAAAAAAAATTATAAACATTTATAATATTATGAGAATGTCATCATTAATCTCGCAAGGTCATTACATTCTCTGACAACTCTGAATTTTTAACATAATATATATAAATATGTCAAGAGACTCTTATAAAATTTCATCTTAATCTAACAGTCGGATTAAGAGGTATGATTGATTTTGTAAAATTATTTATTATTTAAAAAAATATTATTTGGCCGAAACGGAACAGGCGGGACGAAACCCCAGTACGTATCGGCCGGTATTTGGCCAAAAAATCCGAAACATGCCAGAATTTAAACTAAGATAAAAATAATATTATTTTATTTTATTTTTTTAACTAATACAAAAGATTTCAACTGTTTCTACTGCAAAAAAATAAAATTGACAACTATGGTTTCAAAGACAGAATAGGGTGAGATAATTTTTTTCTTTGTATATTTGATGGAAATATATAACCTTCTAATCATTCAAGCGTGGTCGTGGGCCCATCTAATAAAATCATGAGGCAATTCCATACCCTTTTAATTACAATTGCATGATATGGCTCCGTACAGCTTTCGGTGGTGTTGACTTTTGCAAGGCACTTATGTAATTGTTAATATTTTGTTGAGTTTTTTTTTTTAAAAAATATATATGAATATTCAGGTCAATTTACAAATTTATGAGATTTTATATTTGTATTTATAATATTTTTGTTATAATAAAACATGATAAATTACTAAGTTTTACACTAATAAATATAATTTTATGAAAATATAGCTAGTGAGATTTGAATCGCGAACCTCGAAGTATTAGCAAGTAACAATATAGCTAGTTTAATCTTTACAATAATTCTATCTTTTATGATATTTATTTTCTATTTTTTATTATCAAAATCTTATAATTGCAATTTTTAGTTTTTTCAAATTATATTTGCATAAGTTGAGATTTATTATAGAGAAATATTGAATATTAAAATAATGATTTCGCAGAATAAAACTTTATTTATTGTTAGAAAAGTTAAAATAAAAAGAAATAAATTTAATTTATAAAAACACTCCCTGGAAAACAAAGTACTCTCAACAACATGCATCCCAAATCTATAATAAAAGAAGAGAAACCCATATCGAGTGAATCTTGGGGTAAAAGAGAAGCATCAAAACAAAAGCAAAAGAAGTGATAATGCGGCAAACACGAGAGTTCAAAAGGGAAACTTTGAATTTGTCCAGAGGTTCTCTCACTATAAACTAAGGTGGCTATGCCGCTATGGCGTTAAATGTGAGGTAAGGAAATCTCATCCTCTATAAAATATATTTTGTGGGTCCAGGTAAGCAAGTAAAACCCTGATTGTTCCAGGTTTTTACAAGAAATGTATACTTTGACTCGAACTCGAGACCTGCTATATAGATCGTAAAATCTTTTGTCATCGCGTCACATTTTTTGGGGACATGGCGTCAAATGTTGATGAGTCATGACTCATCTTTTACGATTGAAGCCAGAATCACCACCATGAACCTGCAGAATTGCTTTAGTTTTGGATGTTTTCATTCTTTTACGGTCAAATTAAAGACTAATTGCTTCAAATTCATTAAGGAAAAGAGCAAAAGAGATGGAGAAAAACAGTTTCAAAATTGGGTCAAAAAGTTCACTTTGGTCCACTTACTTTTCAAATTACAAACTTTTGGTCCCTTGCCTCTTAATAATTTTATAAATTTCATCGAATATGTGTTAGGTTTTGAATTCACAATAAAAGGCATTTTCTCTTAGAAAATAAATGCACATTAACGATGCCTAAACTTTTTGTGTTTGAAAAAAGATTATTATGATTCACATTGTTTTGCATTTATATTTTTTGTTAGCTGATTTAATAAATAATTGATTCTAGTAAAAAAAAAAAAGAAGATATTATCACAATCAGATACATTACCTGTGTTACAAGATCGCATATATATATATATATATATATATATTGATAGATAGATAGATAGATAGATTTTCCAATTCAACTTTTAGCTATCATCAATAAAACACATTGCATTTATTATTACAGATAATTATCAATTTATTTAATTAAATTAATAAAATACATGCATAGGTTTTTTATTAAAGTTTTTTTCTTAGAGCTAAGAAAACACATTACCTATGTTGAATTTAATTTTCTTTTCAATTTCACCCTTAAATAAGAAATTTATTCGTATTTCTTATTTTAAATTTGATCCTTATTTTTTTGTTCTTTTGTTAAATTGTTTTTTTATTTCAATTTTACCTTTCAATTAAAGATAAAATTTATTTAGTATTTCAATTTTAATCCTTATTTATAATTGTTATTTTTTGTTTTGAATCTTGTTGTATAAATAATGTTTTTTTCAATTTCATCATTCAATTATGATGCTCTCTTTTGTTATATTTCATGTTCTTATCCTATAGGGTGCTTCCGGTCTAATGATGCAAGTTATGAATTTGAAAAATTAACATAAATTGAAATTGATTTTTTTAAATGAGCTTTATTCGTGTTATCCTAATTTTACATCTTGAACCATAAATTTGACGAAATGACTCAGGTTGACTTGTTTCTTCTTAATAATGTTATAAGTTTATTGTGTTAGCCCTCATTTACTCAAATTGATTTCTTAGGTACTTTTTTTACTCAATTTTGTACTTTCATATTCAATAGGTCAAGTATTAAACAACATCATTTGTCCTATATTGAAGACAAAAAAATCATATGATATCATTGCTTTTTCTTAATTATCTAATAAAAATAAAATTTATTTATTTAACCCAATTAATAAGCGTTGCACAGTCCATAGCTAGTGGGTAGTCTAAACTAATTCCAGGCTGTAAACTATTGTCGACTGAATTTGTCAACAAGAAGAATCTCGAGGTTTGGTAAAAGGAGGGCAAATTAGCAAAGCCTAAAGCATGCGCTCTTGCGAGGCAGCTGCTTTGCCACTAGCTTTCTTTTTATTTGTGACGCACATGATTCATCTCAGATTTCTTGAAACGAATAAAGGGTTTTCTATGTTACGTGTAGAAGACAAAGCAAATCTTTTGCAATTACTAAAGAAAAATGATTCACCAATCCCCTTTCGAATACATTGCAATCAACCTTATTTGTGTTTGCGGCCACTTACAAACTCTAAAATGTTGGAGGGCTAGTACCTAGTTAAGTCTTACATATCTATCGACCCATTTGTAGAAAAGGATGTTAGCTAGCAATGCGAGTTTCACCTGATAATATTTTTTTTTAGATTCGAGAAAATCTCATCTCCGAAATCAAACTTTGTAAGCCTAGGTGAGCGAGTAAAAACTCAACTGTCTCATCCCCCGGAAATCATACTTTGTGAGCCTAGGTGAGAGAGTAAAACCCTAACTGTCTCAAACTCTTACAAAGAGTGCACGCCCTGACTCGAACTCGAGATCTGCTGTGCAGATCACAAGTTCTTTACCATCATGCCACGCTCATTGAGAACTTCATCTAATAACATGAACAACCATAAGGGGAGAGGTGTATTCAGATATTCATCCTTATGAACACGTATAATACCAATAATTGCTTAATAATTCATGAGTTGTACAGAGTTGAACTCTTTTTTTCGCCAATCAGTAAACATTTAGGTTAAATGCAGTGGCTGTACAAATATTCACTGAGCTAATCACCCCATTACCAGGCTTATCATTTATCATACGGAGTTGTGCAAGATATTTACATGGCCAAGACAGTCTTCTTTATTTAATGTCTTGGTTTGCAAGCTTTATCCTTGTAAGAAAATAAAAGAGTGAGAGACAATAGCTTCAACCTCAACCACATGGAGTCGAGATCACTTGTAGAGAAATATGTTCCAGAGCAAATCCAAACTTGAACTTCTCACCCAACAAGACCATGCTTGGAAGATGCTATACAGCCATCTGAACAAAAACAATATTACAGACATAGATCACTCATTAATCAAGTCTCAGTGGACTATAATTAAACATTAGGTTAATGCATAGGGGTTAAAGTAAACATGACGTATCCTGCAAAGTTGATAAATTTGTCCTCTCCATAGCATGATCATGTAAGGCTGGTCTAAAGAAGACAAAAAGCTTTATCAACTTATCATCACATCTAAGCATGCCGAAAACATTTAATTATCCCTTTCAATTTGATAGTGGACTATGATAATATTACCATGTTTAAGAGTAAAAGAGTGACAGAAGAGTGTTAATGAGTCCTCGCCAGTCCTACTTGGATTATGAGGTCCACTCAAGAGTCAAGGATTAGTGTGCTTGAAATCATTATGTGGGTCCTTAAAAATCATAACGCATACACCTTTAAATCTTCATGCTTGCTTGTTCACTGTTCACTAAAGCTCTTTGTACCATTTCTAACTTCAGTCAAAATTTTCTACTGGATAAGGATAAGGATTTCACAATGATTTGCTTGCTTTAACAAATATCACAGATTTTACAGTTGTCAACTGCAAAAATCATGGAATTTCCTATTATCTAGGCCTTGACCAAGTTTCTATCAAGGGTTGCTGTGTTGTCGCTAGTTTTTCAGTCACTAATCACTAAATCATAACTTTAAGTGTTTGGCAACAAGCCAATTTTCCTGGAAAAAGTAACATTTTTTTGTCACAAAGACACGAGAATTCATAGAGAACATGCATATCAATAGCCTCTGGTCCCCAATACAACCCTAACACCACAACAAAAAAAGTATGAGACAGACCCCAAATTCAGCGTGATATGCAAGCATAGAATATGAGAGCAAATACACATGAAAATGGAAAAAAAAATGGCATCCATATAATAGAAACAGTTGAAATTGACTACTCATGTTTAGTTTGCTCAAATAATCACCCACAGTGCTTTACTGTTACTTGATGGGATTTCTTATGCATGTTTAGTTTGCTCAATGATAAAAAAATGCATTCCGATGTGAGGTGAAATTTTACCAGCTATCCATGAAACTTTTTGCACGGCTCATCTACATACTGACAACTATTATGTTTTAACAGGCATATGACCTTCGTGAGTATGAAAGGGTAGAAAGCAGAAACTCTTCTTCTGGAAGAGGGGGGGAATTTTGTACCTGAAGAGCTAGGAAAGAGAATTTGTGAATCTAGTTGGGAATTCTGGGAGAGAACCTCTTTTGTACGTGTAACTCCACCTTTCTTTCATTTAGGGAAATTATTTGCCCCATCACCATCACTATCCTTGAAGGTAGATTTTAAGTTCAAGGAATTACACTACATATTCAGTTCCCTTCTATTTTCTCCAATTCTCTTTGGCTAGCACTCAAAGAATCTAATGTCTATTATCAATCTGTTCAGATTTCCATGGAAATTTCTTTCCATCCCTCATGTTATATGGTTTGATATGCCAATAACAAGGACGGCAACTTGCAATAAATGGATTTTTTTTTCCAGAAGAATAAATCACTTTATTTACAAGTAGACCAACATTAGGATATTTTCTATTTTGAAGTGATGCATGATTTGTTCCTTGTATTTGATAAGTAGTTGTATGCCTGATTTACGTTAAGTTCTAAGTAACAACAATACAAATCTTGATTTGAAGTAGAATGATAATTACACGTTTTAATCCCAACCCCTGAAAGGACAAAAGACAGCCAAAGAAATTAGGCATATATCGCAATCTGAAGGTGTAAATCAGGCTTTTTCATTTTTCTTTATGGAATGTAATTTTCTCTGTGCAATTTGTCCGTTAAAGCAACAAAGTAACATATCTGCAAAGAAAATTGTGGAAATGGCTCCTCCTATTCAAGGGCAGATGTGAGATTCCAAAGTATTCAAATAACTTTTTGTGCTATCAAGAGAAACTGAACACCAAAATGCTTAGACCAATTCAGTTCTCTTTCCCGGTGCTTGGTCCAGTTCTGTTAATAATAAGGAAATTTTTTGAAATGAATCATATAACTCAAAGTTGAAATGAATTAACAGGATGCTTGCCCTTACATACAACTAACTAGCATCATGATCCATTAAAGCTTATGATGCTTCCCGAAGCATACACACACAAGCATTTTCTTGCTGAGGCAATGATTCCTCTGTGAGAAAAGGCAACATGCAACTCAAGAGCAGGCAATTCTATATGCCAAAGAAATCAAGAAAAGAAATGTAATTTTGGCATTGCAACCTTAAAAGAATCTAGTTAGCAATACAAAGCTGTTTCTTGTTTTATTGAAGATTTCTTTAATTTTAGGAGAAATCAATCAGGTGATTTTCCAGTAATCATGGTCTTTGATAATGGGTGGTAACGGAATCTATATCATATACCTGCACTTGCTTCTAAGAGAATTAAGTTGATGGAAATAAAACTATCCATTTCTTGATAGATTTTTGCCAAATGACTCATATGTAACACAGCAATATTAGAGACAACTGTAAAATTGGAGACAAAGATAACTGACCATCATCCTCTTTAACATTATCTGGATGATAATGTGATTTACTGATATTCCAAAGTACAAAATATTCTAAATATCATCGATAATGCATGTCACTTTTGTTCATGTGAATTGGAGGGTCAAGATGATATAATAAAACTTACCACAAAACATTGTCCCAATCAAGGAAACCAGCATGCCCTTGAGCATCTGTGAATTTGTAAATAGCACCCGATACTAGCAAAAGAAAAAAAAATGAGGCACCATCAAAAACATCAATTTCAATCAGCTAAAAGCTGAGCATAGAAACAAAAATGATTCACATTATGTAGTTGAAAAGTAAGGCTAAATACCTTCATAACCCTCAAGGACTGGATCTTCTGACATCAAAAGGGGTGTGTCCAAATCAATGAACCTTCATAAGAGGTTTTGGAATTCAATCAACCAAAAAGAAATTATTTAAGAAGCAGAAGAGAAGTTACTCTGAACAAGTAAGCTAATTATGTAATTTTTTTCAACAAAGGATCATAACAACATATTTCTCACTTGAAACAGCCTAACCCAGCAGCAAGATGACCAGCAAAACCCATGGCTAGTCTGGTCTCAACCATTCCACCAATCATGAGATCCAATCCTGATGTCCTTGCCAACTCAATAATTTCAAGTCCCCCAACAACACCAACTTTAGCAAGCTTAATGTTAATGACATCTGCAAGATTTCCTGTTATTATTCTCTTTGCATCAACTAAACTACGACAACTCTCATCTGCTGCAACAGATACCCCATATTTGACTCTCGCAATATGAGTAACATGACCTAGACCTTCCCAATCATCTCTATGAACTGGTTGTTCAAAAAGAACGGGAGTTACCCCCATTTCTGAAAGAAACAAGATAATTTCAATTAGATGAATTATAATTACATGAGTGAAGGGGGGATTTCAGATATAATCCAATAATCTCCTCTTCTGATTTAGTCAGTTGATAAGCTAGCACACAGAAGTCAACATCACTAAGTAATTACTGTGCAATTTTTCAAGAACTTCAATAGCTTCCTCTGGTTTATAACCCTCATTAGCATCCAAGATAAATAAACAATCAGGATGGACCGCACGTATAGCTTGAAGAACTTCTATGTCCTCCCTAAGGTTCTTTCCCACCTTCAACTTTAAAGTTTGGAATCCTTGTTTCCGATACTTTGAAGCCAATTCAGCAGCTTCTGCAGGAGATACAATTGGAATCTGCATATATGTAAGATGTATAAGCCCATATTTCATAGCAAGCGCATTAAGTATACCAAAGCCACAAATTGCAGTATGATTCTATTTGGCATGTGCTCCAAAATGGACATGATGCAGCAAAGATATGTATTGCACAGCTCTTTTCACAACACATCAGGTAAACCAGAGAAACAGGGACTAGAGACTTCACCACTCCCTTCCCCACTTTTCAGATGAGCCCAAAGTAGCTTTTGAAGTGAAATGTATTATAAAAGGTAGAAAGGACAAGGGTGAAATCATTAAGAGCCAAAAGAATAAGCATCTATTAAGGCATAATCACCAAAAAGTGAACTGAACTGTTATATCAGTTGTTATGCAATCAGAAGCTCCACCAAATAATATCCATAAAGGTACACTGATGCTTTTAGCCACTGCATCAATCAATGCCATCTCGACTCCTGCTCTAACCTTCAATTGCAGAAGAAAGTTCAATAATCAGTAGAAATCCCTTTTATCTTAAAAATGAAGATACTAACAGATAAAACAGAATAAGATTGACAGTTTCCACCAGACTGCTATCAAGTGTAACTTGCAGACAAGCTTCATATATCTTGTTTGGTGTTTAACCAAACTTAATACGAGCACACGGGTATAATTATATGCATTACCAAAATTATAATCGGACAACAAGAACTACAACCTATCAGAAGTAGCAGGGATTACCAGACTATGTAATTATGCTCCTCATGTGCTACAATTCCAACCTCAATTACTTTTCTCAAATGTTGGGATTTTCAGCACAAGGAGATGATTATTTAAGATATGGAATGTCTATAAAGATACTCGGCAAGTTGCACCAATAACCTAGCATTATTTAGTCTCAATTTAACCACATATTTGTATTTTAACATCACCTTGCATTAACTCAATAAAAATCTTTATTATTATTATTTTCATAGAGCAACAAAGACATCACATAAACTCAATCTAAAAAAATATCAAGAAACCATAGAGTCCACTTCTTAATTAAAATACTCAATAAAACAAGCAGTCACCAAATTCACAAAACCTTAAATAACCAATGATAATAATTGAAAAACAAAAAACCACAAGAAGTTCAAAGTCCCAAATACCCAAAAAAACAACTAAAACCCGGAATTCTACTCACAGAAGCAAACTCATGCCCGGGAAGAATCTCAGAAACTCTCTCCAAAGCCAAGCCCAGCTTCATCGATGAACTGTTCTTCAGCAGCTGACAAGCCTCGCTAGCCTTAATCATGGCAGTGGACTGATCCTCAGCAGTAACAAATGGCAATATCGGTGCCTCACCCCACCCCACACAACCATCACTCAATTCAATCCTGATTGCCACGTTCCCCACTTTATCAAGCCTTGATGAAGCTATTGTAAAAGGTGCAATCAATGGCACGTTCAATGGCCTATTTTCTGCTCTTTTAACATCCACTACAAAAGTCTCCATCAAATCAAAGAATGAAATATTTTTGGGGTCTGATCCAGCCATTGCTTTAGTTGCATGAAGCTTGCAAATGAGTTTAGGGGTTTTGGAGGGTTTCAGAGGTTTTGGAGGAGTTTTGAGAGAGAAACAGAGAGACCCGATTGAAAGCATTTTAGTACTGATTAGGGGTTTCGATATTTGTAGATTTTTGGCATGTTTTGATTACATTTGGAAAGACAGAGGGGAGGATCATCCATTGCTGTTCAAACTTCGAGTGTTTGATACTGAAGAGAAAGCTGAGTTGTTGAATTTTTTTTTAATTCAAGAAACCTTATTTTTTGCCGGCTCTTTGTTTCTTCTATTCTGTCCTGATGCATATAATTTTTCTTAAGTATTTATTGTTTAGAAATTATTTCACTTTGGTCCTCCAAGCTTTCAATTCCTTGATGTACTTTCAATTTAATAAAATAGCATCAACTTGTTTTATCAGAAAACAATTATCAACTCTTTATGGTATCATCTAATTAAAAAAAGTATCCAGATAGATTAATTTTGAATCAACTCATAAAATTAATTACCATTATACCCAATGAAAGAGTAAATTGGTCTTAAGGAAATGAATTAGAAAAGAGAGGATTATCCCATGATATAGTTGGTTCAAAATTCCATGGAACGAACCATCTAGCAGGTGATTTAGTGGTAAGAGATTAAGACTAATAGGTTTGTTTTTCTTATAGTTTCAAGCTCGAGTCATGTGGTTGTTAATATGATAGTCCCTAGAGACTTATATAGTCGTTAACTTCAAGATTTGTGGGATAAAACGAGGTGTGCATAAACTAGCCCGGATAATTCAATTTAATATTATTATTATTATTATTATTATTATTGTAGGGTAAAAAAATGCATGAGTAATGCAAGCATGTTCTTTAGAGTGTTTAGAAATGTGTTAGCAGTTATGTTTGTAACATATTTTTTTATTTACAAATATATTTATATTATAAGAAAAAAAATACATCAACATATTAAAATAATTTAAAAATTTATAAAAAAAATTAAACGAAAAAAAAAGTTTGTCAATTTTTTTTTGGGGATACACTTCTAAACAGGGCAAACTCGGAAATCGAAGAAGTCATTGATACATTGTTGCTTTTGGCTACAATCATCGCCTCATTACGGAGAAGAGCCAAGAAAATTCATTTATAATTATAAAATGTGGTATATGGTAAAGAGGAGACGGGGGTTGTCGACATGTTAATGTATGCAACACACATGTCAATATTTTATTTTAATAATAATTGAATTTATAAAATTATTTCTAAACCAATCTCATAATAACAAAAATATCCATAAGAAAAATATAGCAATGCCTCTAAACATAAGCTAAAGAAAATTCATCTTCTTTAGTATATGTTTGGGAGTATAGTTGATGTTGTTTTTTAAAAAAAGATTTCGTTCAGAAATATATTAAAATGATATTTTTTTAAAATAATGTTTGTTTTTTTGTTATAACGACAATATGTGCAAGGAGAGAACAAAATTGATTTGACCATAACTTGTAGTGCTTAAAATTCATGTCTAATTGTATGAAAAATAGTTTTTCAGATTTTTACTTTTCATAAAAAGTGGTTTCCAATAAAAGAAAAAATTTGAGGATCTCCAAAGGAAAATGTTTTTTTCTTCTTTCAACTCCGGAAAACACTTTTGAAATCAAGTGAAATTACTAATATAAACCACTTTTAAAATCAAGATTTTTTGTATTCTAATATTATGGTTTTAGTACTAATCAAAATGAGTAAGAGATAGTTTGCTATTTTGATAAATATAAAATATAATTTAAAAATAAAAAATAAAAAAATGATTAGTGTGTGTATTGAAAAAAAGTCAAACTTGCCGCAGAATTTAGGCAACAACTGAGATCATGTATGATTTTTTTTAATTTAAAGTCAAAATAAAAAATAAAAAAAAATTTTCATTTTTTAAAAAAAAATACTTTTTAAAATACAGTATCAAACACCCTCTTAATAGCATTGAAGTCATTTAATTATTTTAAAAAAAATTAAAAATACAAAAAAAAAGCTCGTAAACCCAAGCTCAATATTTTTTTTTTGTTTTTAAAGTAATTAAGTAAAACATGAAAAGACTGAGATGCTTCAATCAAATCTAAAATGACAAAATACTTTTACTTATTATAAACAACTTATAAACAATTACCTCTTATAAACAACTTATTAGAATGGCAAACTAATAATTTTACTTTACTTTTTCCACAAGTTTAGGTTTTCTCTTAATGTAAAAAGATGGAGATACCCTAATCAAATCTAAAATAACTCATGAATCATATGAAAGACCCTTTAACAGACAACCTTCTCTTACAAAAACATAAATAAATAGATAGCATAATAATAATAATAATAATTTTATTATTCCAGTCCACTAAATCAAGACATTAATTTTCCTATTTGTTTTAGGAAAACACTTTCCCTTGTTAATACGAGTAGCTGCCATGCAAAGAAACCTTCAAGGCCAAGCTCCAAGCCATACCTTACTTGTTTACGTCCACCTTACTTCACCACTAAGCTTAGAACCACCCTATCATGCGCACCTATATAGAGTCATCTTCTGCAAATTTCATCAGCACATATTCTTTAACTATTTTACTTGTTCGATCATACAAAAGAAGATCAAAGAAAGAAAGTTTCGTTTTCAGCTCGAGGAATTAATCATCATGCCGATTTATTCTTCCGATTCGGACAATGAAACAATGCCTCGGACAAAGCTTTTTGGGCGGCAGAGACCAATACGATCTGTTCTGGGAGGAGGACAAGGTACAGCATGTGTATTTTTATGTGTCCACTCTAGCTTGTAGTAAATCAAATTCATGTTAGATTACCGACAAGGTGTAAATTCTCCGTTTTGCATTTACTCTATTGTCATAAGTTTGCTAATTTTGCATTATATTACTCATTTCAATCGCCAAGCAGCCTCTTAATTTCTTGGCAGTACCGTAGATATTTGTTTTTTATTTTGTTCTTACAATGAGGATCGAGTTCTTCATGTAGTGAATCAAAATTAGTCTGTGTTTCTTGTCTATGAATCATCTCATATAAAAGATTAAGCTGTAAGGTGAGACTCTAGAATATGATTTATATTATTCTTTAACATACCTCCTCAAGCGAAAAAACTTTTTGAGTTTGAAGCTTGCACATTACCATGTGCTTGATTTTTATCAAATAGAATGAGAGTGGTGAGATTCGAACTTGTGACCATTAGGTCAACAAGGCTTTGATACCATATCAAGAAACCATCTCACCTAAAAGGATTAAGTTGTTAGGTGAAGCCCTAGAATATAATTTATATTATTCTCTAACATCCCTCCTCAAGCAAAAGCCTTTTTAGGCTTGAAACTTGAATATTATCTTGTGCTTAATTTTTATCAAATAAAATGGAGGTGGTGAGATTCGAACTTATATCCACTGGGTCAACAAGACTCTGATAACATGTCTATGAATCATCTTATCTAAAAACTTAAGCTGTTAGATGAGACATAGTCTCTAACATTTATTATAAACTTTGCTGTTGGAACTCGCAGTTGCTGATGTTTTACTATGGGAAAACAAAGGAGTGTCAGCAGCACTTTCTATTGGAATGACAATCTTATGGTTTCTCTTTGAGGTTGCGGAGTACAGTTTTGTGACTCTCTTCTGTCACATCTCCATCACAGCGATGCTCGTCGTCTTCATATGGTGCACCAGCGCAGAGATTTTCAATTGGTAGGTTTTAGTTTCCCTTAATTATGATTATAGCAGAAAGAACATTGTTTTCTTGATCCATCACAAATTTGCAGTCCCAGATAGCTAATATCATGCTCTTAGATCTAATTCGTCGTCGTTTTTTTGGATTGAAACATAACTTTTTTCAGGACTCCTCCCGAGTTGCCAACAAGTATTTTAGACAAATCTACATTCCATGAATTTGCTTCCACCTTCCATGAAAGATTCAATCAGGCCCTGTCAAGCTTCGTTGACATTGCATGCGGGAAACAGCCAGCACTCTTCTTCGTGGTATATTCAATAACCATGATAAGTCTAATTTTGAAATAAGTTCTTGATTGCCTAGAACCCTAACACCAATCTCTCTTTTCTTTTCTGCATTTTCTATCAGGCAATATTCTGTCTCTACATATTATCCGTGATTGGAAACTATTTCACTTTCTTGAATATCCTTTATCTATGTGAGTAAGATTGCTGGCACCTACCCACTTAATTAAACTTGCATGATTTTGAGCTTCTGGGACTGACGGATTGATTTCTTGTGTCTCAAGGTTTCGTTTGCTTGCAAACTCTGCCATTTCTCTATAACAAATATGAGGATAAGGTGGAGAGGTATGCTGGTGAATTGACCCGGGAAGTTAAGAAAATGTTTAGGAGGATGAACTCCAATGTTCTTAGCAAGATACCCAGAGGCCCGCAGAAGGAGAAGAAAGCCAGATGAAATGTTGTTTAATGCCACAAAAAGATGCAAATGTGTAAATGAAGAGGTGTTTAGTTTATACAAAATTTGCAAAGCTGATTCCATGTGTAAATATGAACAAGAATAAAGTTTTATATTGATAGTTGTAGAATTTACACTGCTCAAGAAAACATGGATTACATTGATAGTGTAAACATGAATTTACACTGCAAGTTCAAAGCCAGAATAAAAATATTCCATTTTTTGAAACTTGTAATCGAAGTAGATCAACACTCTATTTTAAATAATAATTGTTTTTTAAAATATTTTTTTTATTTTTTAAAATTTATAGTTGACATCAATATATTAAAATAATTCATAAAAAATAATTTCAAGTAAAAAAAATTAAAAAAAAACAAAACACACCCTAGATAAGTGACATAACCTCCAAAATAAAAAAAAACACATGACCTAAATTGCTTAAAACCATATTAAAAAACTAACTAATATAGCATAATCTTTAACTTTAGATGGAGACAAATTGCATTGTGAATTAAATCATTATTTTGTCATTCTAGAAAGAAAAACAAGGAATTAGCTATTGAGATAATACAATCTTTTTGCAAGATTGTATTAATCATTTTCATATTTATAAGAGATAAATCAATCTTTTTATATTTTTAAAGTTGGGTAAAATATGACTAAATGACATATAAAAACAAAATTAATTTAACTGGAAGCTAGAGGTTTTTTTTCGTATCTTCACTTTTTTTTTAAATGACTACATTATCCTTAGAAGAAAAAATCTTTGAGCTAGTGTTCAAGAGCATTTTTCATATTTTCATCCTAATTGTTTTGGTATAATTTAAAAGGGCAGCATGTGAGATGTCTTCCACTAGCCAAACAGTACGTTCCATGAAAGCTTCGAAAGCTTATATCATTTTCTTATGGTGATTAGGCTTCAATTAATATTTTTCTTCTCTCTCTTTTCTCCCCACTAACTTCAAGTTTTACATTTGTCATTCCAAAAATTAAATGTGTATTGTTAGTTTGTATTTGTCTCAATTTTGATACTCGTTTTTTTGTTGCAATTTGTTTTGCTTTTAATGCCTTTTGAAGTTGATTTTGTTTTTTGATTTCATCCTTTAACATGTGATTTCATTTAGTTTTTGTATTCAATTTGGTTCTTATTCTTTTGATAGCTATTTCTTTCTTGATTTTTTAATTCATTATCTCCTTTTAATTTATTTTTTATATCAAATTTGATTCTTATTATTGTGATTTCCATTTGTTTTGTTTTCTAAATCATTTTATCAATTTTACCCATTAATATTTGATTAATTAGGAATTTCACTTTGTTATTTTTTTCCTTCTATGTGATAATCTAGTCGCATGATAGGTTCATAGGTTTCAAAAATTAATCGGATTTGACTTGAGCCTTTTTTTAGGTTCTTTTTCTAAAATTGATTTTAAAATTTCATCTTTCTACATTCGGTTATTGGGCCTTGATATTTTTTGGAAAAAAAAATGAGGTTATCTTGATCTCATGCTCTATGTTATTGATTAATCAAGTTAACTCGGGGTTGATTTGTTTTTTTAATTGATATTTCCTTTATGTTTTGCCTTTTATCATTTAGTTTGTTTGAGAGTTTACCTTCATTGTTTTATTCAATTTATTTTATATGAGGTTATTTTGGCCTTATGATTAAGCTGCAAATTTAGCATGCTAAATCCAACCAAATTTTTTAATCCTCTTAAAATTATTATTTTTCTAGTTTCCCTATTAGTATTTTATTTCCTAGTGATTCAACTTTGAATTTCTTTTTTCTATTTTAAGGTTATTCCATTCTCATCTTTTATTTACTTTGTTATCAAATAAGATTGTTAAGACTTGTTAGAATATTTATAGAGTGTCTTTTAATAATATTAGTAAGCGTTCAATTTTTTTTCGTTAGTCATCATTGTTTTTACTTTAATATAAAATTGATTTAGCCCTTTTTCATAATCTATTTCTTGGTTATTTCCTAAAAATTAAAAAAAATTAAAACGCTACGTTGTCAAAAAAATCAAGTTAGAAATTTTGAATAGATTCGAGAGCCCGGTAGTACCTCTATCATGCCCAAAAATGAAAAACAAATGCAGATTCAAGGCTAAAATAAATTATTATTAGATAAATCTGCATAAAAAATAAGTCAAAAGGCATAATTATATATTTTATAGGCCAATTTGATTTAATTTCCAAAAGGGTTGTTACCTTAAATGATTTCTATTAAATCAAATATCATAATTTTTTTACCATTCTATCCTTATTTGCATGAAGATTGGAGTGGTTCATAACTATATAAACATCCATAAACCATAAGGTAAGATAAGCTCTAAGTCAATAATATTTTATTTTGAGTCTTTATTGTATAATTTTATCATTTTATTGATTCCATCTCTAAAACCAAACACATTATATAACCTAAACAACTTTATTACACTCAAAATAGTTTTTATGGATCCAACTCATTGATCAAACCCTAGCCTCCTCTTTGTTTTTAGAGTGCTGGTATAATTTGTTGGATTTCTTCAATTTAGTGTTTCATCTTCCCTTTAGTTTTTACAATATGGTATTTTATTTTTATTTATGTGCATTCTGTTTTTTCTTTGATTTACTCAATAAAACTGCTAAAAAAGATGGTTCATTTCAGTTTCTGCAATCTAGTATTTCATATTCCTTTTAGTTTTCGCAATGTGGTATTTTATCTTTCCTTCAGTTTCTATACCTGGTATTTAGTTTTTCTATATGTGCATTCTATTTTTCTTTGATTTGCTCAATATGGATACTAAAAGAGATTATTCACTTCAGTGTATAAGTGTAAGGTTAGATGAGAATAATTATTTGTATTGGAGTTATGTGATAAAAAAAAATTAAAGGGTAAGAAGATGTGGGGATATGTTGATGGAGCACTTATAAAATTTAAAAATATTGATGAGGGTTATGTGACTTTAATAGAGGCATGGAAAACAAACAATGCAAAATTATTACTTCGATTAACAATTATGTTGAACATTCAATAAGTACACAACTATCAAAGTATAGACAACAAAAGAACTTTGGGATCATCTGTAAAGGTTATCCACTCAATCAAATTTTGCAAAGAAGTATCAATTAAAGAACAAGATAGAAACTCTTATCTAGAAGAATATGAGTATTCGAGATTTTTATTCTATCATGATAAATCTCTAAGATCAATTGGCTCTTATTCTGCCATGATAGATTTATTTCTGTCATGATAGATCTTTGATTCAAGAGAGAAATAATGATTGTTTTTAATGGCATTTCGTAGTAATTTTAAATGACTTAGAGGTTAAATTTTGCATGGTTCTCCATTTTCCTTTGTTGATTCGGTTGTTAGTGAGTTATTGGTTAAAAAAACATGTCTTCATTCTTCTTCTAAAAAAGGAATTCCCTAATAAGCCTTACACAAGGGTTGCCTTCAACGAATGCAGTTTTTGTAAGCAAAAGAATCATTAGTCTAAGTTAAGACAGCAATATAAAGCTTGGAAACCTAGTAGCAAGCACAATTTAATGCTAATGGACCACCTCAGAGTTATAAACAATCACACCATAAAAATACAGTAACAATCTTTATCCAGTTCTTTAATCGATCATAGTACTTTGGCTAAGCAGTTTTAAGAGTTTCTCTCCTCAAAGCCATAAGTTATGTCTACTTCTTCTTCTATAGGGTAATTACCTCATAATTTTTCATGTATGTCATTTTCTGAATGGGTCTTGTATTCTAGCGCCCCACACATATGTTTCTAGATTTTTTTCATTTATTTATACTTGTGTCTCATTCGTCCTCTATTTATGTCATGACTACTAATGGCACTCATATGCCCTTAGCAAATGTTGGTTTTGGTATCACACCTCATGTGTCTCTCGCTAATATTTCTTTGTTTCTAAACCTCATATTTAATCTTGCTTTTTATTGGTCAAATATATGATTCTAGTAATTATTTGATCATATTTTCCTCCTTTTCTTATTGTGTGTATGATTTGGAATTTTAGAAGCTAATTGGGACAGTGGTCATAGGGAGAATGAACTATAGATTTTGGATGAGTTAAAAGTACTAACTATTGTTGTTGTCGTTGTTGTTATTACTACTAGTAGTAGTGGTGTTGATTTGTGTTTCTTTTAGTTTTTATTTATGACATTCTTATATAGGACATGTTTATGTCTTCTTGTTTAAGATTTCTGGCATCCATATGAGCCTTAGAAAATATATAAACTTGTGATATTTTTTATTGTAGTGGATGTAATTTTGCAAAAGTTTTTGTTTTTACCTTTTATTCAAAATATTTATATTTCTTCTTTTCTATTTGATTTGATTTATTGTGATGTTTGAGGACACTTTTTCTATTGTCATAAAAGGATGGTCTTGATATTATGTTTCTTTTATTGATGATTATACTCATTGTTATTAAAACATCATTTAATAAAACATCATTATGAATTCTTCATGATTTACACGGTCTTTTGATCTCTTATCAAAACTCAGCATTTTGTTGTTATTAAATGTTATAGGTGTGATATTGGTGAGGAATATACCTCTAATAAATTTTATGAATTACTCACCTAAGATTCAACTATTCACCAAACTTCGTGTACAATTACCTCTAAGCAAAATGAGATAGTTGAAAAAAAAACATAGGCAAATTGTTGAAACATCTTATTCTCTTTTGTTGTCCACTTTCAATTCCTAGTGAGTTTTGGCCTGAAGTTGTTCTTACTACTGTAAGTTAGAAGTTTGGTTATATTTTAGGTTTATCTCCTTTTGAAAAATTGTATGGGTATGCCCCTAATTATTCTTTCTTTATAGTTTTTTATTGTACTTGTTTCATTCTTCTTCCCCATGTAGAACACAACAAGTTATCCTATAGATATGATATTCATGTATTTATTGGTTTATGGTAAAGGTAGAAAAAAGGGTATCATTGTTTTTATCCTATAACTCAGAAATTTTATGTGTCTCGTCATGTTATCTTTCTCGAGCATGTACCTTTATTTTTGAATTCCATCCACTCCTTATAGCTTGATTAGATATAATCTTATTTGTATAGATCATTTATCTATGGATTCAAATAGTTTATCATCTTTAGGTTTCCAATACCTCAAATACCCTTCCTTATGTTAAACCAATTCATATTGATCATTCTACAAGTAATGACATTTTACTCTCTAGCACACTTGAAACAATATTCTCTCCTCTATAGTCCCTCCAACTCTATTTGAGATTATGGATCCATCTTTACATGAATCCATACTATTCATAAGTCCACATAGTTACCAAACTTTTCTTATTCTTGTTATTGTTCATCATTTACTTGCTTTTTAGTTTCTATTCATTCTCCCTAAGCCCGCTTCCTATAAAGATGTAAATTTTTATCCTACTTGATAACAAGCTATAAATGAGAAACCTTACACTTTGTATCAAACATATACTTGGAATTTGGTTCTGTTTACCACATGGTAAGAGTATTGTTGATTGTCATTGGGTGTATAAGATCAAAGACTAATTTTGATAGATCTATTGAGCAATATTAAAGTTATGTTGGTTACGAAAGGATACTCTCAGCAATATGATATGAATTATGAGGATACATTTTCTCTAGTTGCTAAAATGACTACTATTTGTAATGGTATTATAGTAGCTTCAGTTTCTTGGTGACATATCTATCAACTTGATGTTAATTGTCGCAGCAACTGCTTTTTGCACCTTTCCCTGTAAACAAGAGGCGTGGAAGAAGGTTTTTTTATAATCATAAAATTGTGATTATAATTTTTAAGTATCGCCACCTAGTATTAAGGTCACTGGAAAAACTTAATAGTCTATGAGAGTACAGCGATTTGTTGTGGAAGGAGAAGACGCATTACTCTAAAGTACACCACATCTAAAGTAAATTGCATTGTTGTTTGATTGTTTTTCTAGGTCAGATTTCTATTTATCAGTCTTTCTAAGGTTCGAAGTAGATCTCTCTTCATAAGGGAGTCTCTATCTCATTGGGTCAACAAAAACCTAATCGATCTAAGATCTTAAAATTTAGTACTGCATTTACTGTTTTTTTAATATTTAAAGTTGTATTTTACAATATAGTTTTACACCTCACATATAAAATTTACAACTACATAAAATAAACAAAATGACCGAACACTGTTTTTAGGATCGAACATTGTTTTTAGGAGTTTTTCAGGAAATGAATCCATTTCCAAATCCCAATCGGCGTCCACAAGCAATAAATTAGTTAAAAGTATTCTTTTATTAATGGTTTAATTAGTAATAATTAAGCTGGATATGAATAGGGTTCCACTAATGAGGCCAATAGTTGCAGCCTTCCCTAGTCAGTATTACTAAAAGGTAATATAAAGGCAATTCGAATACATAAATTACTAGGAAGTAGCTAGTGAAAGTTGATGCCGAATTTGCAGGGGGGCAAGTGGAGGCCATTGACCTCACTTTGTATGCACGATGAGGATTTAGCTGTCACATATTTATGTTGCTGTTTGGCTGTGATGTTAGTTTTTGAGGCCAATAATTTTCATTCGAACAAAGAGTGGGAGCATATGCAAGACCAATAATGATCATGGTTTATAGTGGCTGCTGTGTTGACCCACTATCTTTTTTTATTCATGTTAAGATTCTCTTCGTTTGCCTGCCATCTATTGTGTGATTTAGATATAGAATCATATAATACTAATGTCGAGTAACTATCTCAGGTTAAATTATGAGGTGATGTTTTAGAATATGATTTGTATTCCCCTACAATGAAAATTCTTTAAGCTTGAAACTTGCACAAACTCACACTACTTTATGTTTGATTTTTATTAAATAAAAAATGGGTGGTGGAATTCGAACTCGTGACCGATAAGTAAAAAATGTTCTAATACTATGTCAAATGAACCATCTCACCTAAAAGCTTAAACTATCAGGTGATGCCTCAAAATATAATTTATATTATTCTCTAACACACATCCACAAATGAAAGTTCTTTGGACTTGAAACTTGTATAGGCTGGACCTTATACTTAATTTTTATTAAATAGAATAGAGATGATGAGAATTGAACCTGTAACCGCTAGGTCAACAAGACTCTAATATCATATCAAAAGAATCATCTCATCTAAAAACTCTAGCTATTAAATGAAATCCAAAATATAATTTATATTGCTCTTTAATATCTAAAATCTCAGATGTTACATTGACCTTGCATGATATAGTACTACTACTATATAAGTACGTGCTGAGTTCCCTCTTCCCACACCGAAAGACATACACCCCACATATTTTTATCGCATTGAGAGATCGATGGTGAGGCCTTTGAAAGAGGTGCTCTCTGTAAATGGAGGTGGTGGTGTTGACGGCTCATGTCTGGTGCTCTTGTGGGCAGTTTTGCTAACCCTTTGTCTACTCTCAGCCATAATCTTTTCGTGTGCTGAAGGGTTATCGAAGGACAAAACTTCTGAAGCTGATTCGACCCTTTATGGTGGAGGATGCGCTGCCGCCTGCGGTGCCGCCTGTGGTGGATAACAACATTTCTTCCTTCCATGGAAAGAGGTGGCTCAAGCTTTTGAACGCTGAAGAGGTGAATTAATTGGATCTTCACAAATTCAAAGCAACAGTTCTTTGTTGTCTCGTAGATGTTATAGATATATTCTACTAGCCATGGAAGAGAATGCTGATCAGCGTTTTGTAACCAATAATTTTAACTCTGGAATTGTTCTCTATGGCATCTCTCTTCAATGCAATACATCCACCTAGCTAGCACAGGGGTAAACGTAGCCCTTAAAGGAGAGATTAAGAAGCTGTTTGGCACGGCGTTTCACCCGTCGTGCCGCAGCTTTTGGTAAAAAAAAAAATCATTTTAAATGAATATGTTTTGGTGTTTTTAGATCATTTTGATGTGCTGATGTTAAAAATAATTTTTTAAAAAAATAAAAAAAATATCATTTTGATGTATTTCGATACGAAAAGTACTTTAAAAAGTTACCGCAACAGCTCTCCCAAACAGGACCTAAGACAGCAAAACCTTAGCCAACAGCTAAAACTGTCGATGTAGTGTTGTTTAATATAAATATAGGGTTTGGAGATGGAGCTACTGGTAATGGAGGATTATCTGTTCTTGTTTGTGGGTGTAACTTAATATATTAAATTAGTATTATTTATGCTGAGAGATAACATCAATGTCAAGATGGCCGAGTTGGTCTAAGGCGCCAGTTTCAGGTACTGGTCCGAAAGGGCATGGGTTCGAATCCCATTCTTGACAATATGCTTTTTCTATTTTCCCTTTACTTTTTTTTTTCTTTTTTGAAAGGAAAGATCAATTATTCTTATTACATTTACCTTTTAATTAGACCCAGAGAGAAATAGTAGGAATTCTCGGGGGAAATAAAGGAATTTCATATTCACAATCTTATTTTTAAAGTTCAAACTTTTTTTATTTTAAAAAAAAAGAAAAAACTGCACTATTTCTCAAATTCTATGTTATCATCAGAGTTTTCATCACAATAAAGAAGAAGCATACTTGAAAGAGAAGATCCCCAACATCAAAACTCTAAAAATACCTAAATATAAGATAATAAAAACTAATAATATTAAGATCGAGATATAACAAGTTAAATAAAAAGCTATCAAATTATTCAATTGAGTCCTTAATTATTATTTTTTATAAGTCTTATATTTTTTGATTCCTCTAAGTGAAAGGGACTTATAACATTTATATTATTTCTTTTGACAAACACTCCTAATAATAAAAACCAATTCGAGATTAATCAATAGGATCCAAAGTTTCCCAAATATATTATTAATTTCATGCATTATTTTATTTTTTTTAATAAGATAATTCATAAGATTTATATTATTTTCTTACAAAAAAAAATATGAAAAAATTAGAAAAAAAAGAAGAAGAAGAAGAAATCATAAAATTCGTATTCATTGTTGATTTCTATTACTATCATATATAACAAACTCTTAAAACTAACACAGTTCGTGAATAATATCATGCATTTTATTGTAATCAAATCCATTATTGTAATTTTATCATCCATTTGTGTATTTCAATATGCAAAATTTATTTGTATAGATTTCTAGCACTTCTAGTTGGATCCTCTCTTCCTCTCATCTCTCAAGTGAAGAGGTCGGGTATCTAAAATGGAGAATGTAAAGCATGTAATCCATTCTCCTACAAACTCGGTCTAGAAAGTCCAAGTTGATCTCTTCATCAAGAAAAATCATCAGGATAGCAAAAATATTAATTTTAAAAAAAGATTATTTTTTTAAAAAAATATTTTTAAAACACAGTGTCATGTCATATAATAAGCACATCGATGAGATTAGAAATATTATCAGACTATCAACCTCTTGAGTTTCAACAATTCAAAAGTAAAGATGATCCAAATCAACATATTATTTTATTGAGACTTGTAACAACATGGAAACCTTTGAAGATATGATGGCGAAGTAGTTTGTCTGGTTCCTAAAAAGAGTTATCTTTGATTGGTACACTAAGATTTATGCTTGAAAAATAGATAATTAAGACCAATTACAGTATAAGCTAAAACAGCTCGGACTATTACTGTGCATTGTGAGTAAAATAACTGTGGACTGGACATTTGCAAATTATGCATCGCACGCGTACGTTTACCTCTTCTTTTTTTTTCACCGCAACATGCATCTCTCTCTCTCTCTCTCTCTCTCTCTCTCTCTCTCCCTCTCCCGAAAACAGACATGGTGGCCGGAGCTTCCAACGCTGACTCCGGCCACCACAGGCCACCATTTACGATGAAACCATCACAGGAAGAACCACCTCGGCCTCCTCTACCCGTAGGTATCCTCCGTTGAAGCTCGTCGTGGTCGGGTGAACGAGCATCGCCACCTTCCAACGCCGCCTCCCGGCCACCACGAGCCACCATTTCGAGACGCCACAACCACGGGAAGAACCACCTCGGACTCCTCTACCCGTAGGGTATCATCCGTTGAAGCTCTCGTCGTGGTTCGGTTCAAGCATCAGGTACTGCAGTGCCTAGCACCGTCACGCGAAGAAGATGCACAGTGCAGCGCACTGTTTTAAATTTCAATAGTTTTTTTTTTTGAACAGTAACTGTATTATTTA
Source organism: Salix viminalis (assembly GCA_029228465.1). NCBI lineage: Eukaryota > Viridiplantae > Streptophyta > Magnoliopsida > Malpighiales > Salicaceae > Salix > Salix viminalis. The sequence goes on from CM055437.1 coordinate 7,379,343, forward strand.
TAAATTCTTTCACAGACAGAGACAATGAAAGGCATGTAGCTCACTGGCAAAGACACGCTTGTGTCTTAAGTGGGGCAGGGGTTCGACCCCTGCCAGTGAATTTTTTTCACTTTTGTTTTTTTATGTTTTGTTTGCTTTTTTTTTTTCAGTTATGTTTTTTTTTTCATTTTTATTTATTTTGATTGTTTTTTTATTTGTTTATTTATTGTTCGACCCCTGCCAGTGCATTTTTTTTCACTTTTGTTTTTTTATGTTTTGTTTGCTTTTTTTTTCAGTTATGTTTTTTTTTTCAGTTATGTTTTTTTTTCATTTTTATTTATTTTGATTGTTTTTTTATTTGTTTATTTATTTTGACGTTTTTTTTTATTGTGACCTTAATTGTTTTTTTTCACTTATGGTTTTTTTTTTTAAAAAAAAATTATTGACATTTGTTTTTCTTTGATTGATTTTTTTCCAATTATTAACTCAATAAGAATAATAATATTAGTTTTTTTTCTTGCTTCCTTTTTTTTATGTTTTTCATTTTTTTCATTGTAATAATTTAATAATTTTTATTGTTTTAGTTGTAATAGTAATAATATTCTTAGATTTTAAGACTTCGATGTTTTCATTTCGGCCCTTATACTTTTAATAATCCCTCTATATTTAATGTTCATTTCAGCCCTATTACTTTTAATTTTTTATTTTAATCCCTTTATTTCTTTTAATTTCAAGAATAATCCTTACTTTTATATATATATATATATATATATATATATATATATATATATATATGTGTGTGTGTGTGTGTGTGTGTGTGTGTGTGTGTGTGTGTGCGCGCGCGCTTAGCTTTGATTTTTAATTTTTTTTATTTTCTTATTTGTTGGGCTGGTATATTTTTTTCAAAAAAAAAAATTCTTAAATTTTATTTTATATCTATGATCATTTGGAAATTGATATTTGTATTTTTTTTGTTATTTCTTTTATTTTTTTTCCTTTTTAATTTTTTATTTTTACGTCATATGACTTTTTTTACCTGATAATTTTTATTTTATTTTTTTATTTGATCTTTTGTTAAAGTTCTTATGATTTTTTTAGTCTTTTATTTTTTCTCATTATTAGCATAATAATAATAATAATAATAATAATAATAATAATAATAATAATAATAATAATAATAATAATAATAATAATAATAATAATTTAATGTTTTTTCTCTTACTTACTCTTTTGTTAATGTTTTTTTAGGTTTTTTTCTCTCGGCATAATTTGATATTTTTTTATTCTTTTTAACAGTTATACAAATTTTTTTTACTCAACCCAGTAAAAGTAGTGTAATATTTTTTTTATAAATTTTCAGTGTCAAATACTTTTTTTTTCCCAAGAAATAATTTTTTATTGTTTTTTTTCATTTATTTTATTTTTTTTCATTTGCTCTTTTGTTAATGTTTTTAGGTTTTTTTTAAGCCTTTGATTTAATTTTGTTTTCTTTCCGTTATTAAAACAATAATAATATGAATATTAAGAATAATAATAATAATAATTTTAGGTTTTTGTTCTTACGTGCTTTTTTATTAAAAAAATTTGGTTTTTCTCTGAGATTTGTTAAATAATGTTTATTGTTTTGACAGTGATGATGATGATAATTTAAGAAGTTAAGACTTTGATTTACTATTATTATAATAATGGATGTTGATCTTTTTCATTATATCAAATTTTATATACTGAAATATTATATTTTAATCTCAACAGTTATGAAGATTATTTGTTCTGCCCGCACTATGCCCGCAACGTAATGCGGGCAATCCAACTAGTTCGAGCTAAAATTCCTAACTCTTTTCTATAACACTCGATGAACTATAAGTTTTTCAAAACTTGCCAATACTAAACAAAGAAAAGATGAGCTAGTCTTCGACTATATTAGAAGATGGAGAAAAATAGTCTTTAACCATAAGATTATGATAAGTGAAGCATCCTCCATAGATATATATGTCAAGGGAATGCAATAGGAGTTGCTTTACAGTATCCAAAGGAACATTACCATGTCATTCTCTTTTAAAAACCTCACTACAAGAGTTTGTGATTAGGAGATTCAAATAACAGACATGAAAGTTATTTTCTAAGTGATCTTTAGGATAATAAAGAAGCAAATAAAATATTCAATACAGATGCAAACCTTGTGAAATCAAAAGAAACCATGGTTGTCTCCATGACACTTGTCACATGTCATCCTGGGAGGAGTCTCGTGGGGAGAGAGAAGTCACCACCTAGTTGTTAAGGGTCTCTAGGAAAATCCAGTTTGTACTAGTCTATTCAAAGATTCAGAAGCAAGGGACTGGTTGCGTAAAGGAAAGATATTAGCACCCCTAGTACACCTTTATTTGAGGGTAAGCTATATTTTGTATTTTTGACATGATTAAAATGTTTGATGGGGTAGTATATATTCATGTGAATGAATCTAGCTATTGAGATGTTATTATGGGCTCTTGTACCCAAATAAAATTCCCTGGGAAAAAATTCATGTAGATACCTTAAAATGATCATCTATCCTGAAAAATGTATGGTTACATGCATCGTAAGAAAATATTCTGAAAGAATCAATCACCGCTTAGAATGACTCCAATAATTTTTTGGTTGTTTCTAGATATTTAAATATTAGGGTGCTTGTAGGTCCAACATTTATAATATGAATTTAACCATTAATTCTCGTGAATTAAATTCATGAATTGCTTAAACATATATTGCTTATATATGTGTGTGTGTGTGTGTGTCCCTCTTTCGTTGTGTCTGAATGTTTTTTATTTATAATGTCTAAGATAATAATATAAATCATATTATAAGACCTCACTTAAAAGCTTAAGCTTTTAGGTGAGATGTTCCCTTAACATGGTATCAGAGCCTTATTGACCCAGCGGTCACGAGTTCGAATCTCACCACCCCCATTTTATTTGATAAAAACCAAGCACAAGGTGATGTGGGTCTGTGCAAGTTTCAAGCCCAAAGGGCTTTCATTTCAGGGGGATGTATTAGAGAATAATATAAATCATATTATAAGGCCTCACTTAAAAACTTAAGCTTTCTTAGGTGAGATGGTTCATTAACAAAGATCTCTAGCAAAACTTAAAAGACTAAATTGGAAATAATTGTTAAGTAATTATATTGTTTCCTTCTTGCATAATCTCTTATCATTACTTGAGTCTCTAATCACTTTCGTCCCTTGTTCTCTCTTTCTTTTTATTTCACTCCCTAAAATATTTTTATTATTATTATTATTATTATTATTATTATTATTATTATTATTATTATTTATGTCATGATGAGAATTAAAATTAAGTATTAAAAATTAAATAAGACCAAAAGTATAATATTTTGAAATACATGGAAAAAACTGGGGATAAAAAATGGGTTCTGACAAGAAAGGTTTTTGCTTTGAGATGGATTTTTATTCTAGATGGTTTTTCAAGCAAGAAGCCTGAAGTATGTCTTCTAAATTTTGTTTGAACTTTTAGTCATGTAGAATAATTATTTCTCTTTGCAGAAACCTTCTATTTTTTTTTCTTTTTACGGGCAGTAAAAGTTTGAGAGTATGGTTGAGATTATTTTTTAAAGTGTTTTTCGTTTCATAAATATATTAAAATTATATTTTTATTTTATTTTAAAAAAAAATATTATTTGACATCAGCACATCAAAATGATATAAAATCACCAAAAAAAATAATTTAAAGTAAAAAAATAAAAAATAAAAAAAATTTTCATTTTTTTTCAAAAACACATTCTCACGGACCTTGAAGTTAACGGTCATGTAAATCTCTAGTAATCATCATATTAGCAACCACAGAGCTTCGAACCTGAGACCACGGGAAAAGCAAACCGAAATGTAAATATATCCTATTACAAAAATGAAGCAAAACTCAACTACAACACGACATATTATCATTCCAAGTCACGTGATTTAATTATCAAATTGTTGCTGAAATTAGATTCGAAAGGTTCCAAATTGGTCTTGTTCAAATTATAAGAAAAAAATTACATCCTCGTTCCACATGAAAGCGCAATTATATGGTGTTTCTTATGCTTTCTTTCTCTAATTTACGTGTGCGACCATATAAATATGATAGAGACTTTGGGTAATAGAATCATTACATGGAAAATTCAACCAAAACATGCTTGCTCTTATTTTATGGACGGCAATTAATAATTAAATAAACATAAAAGTAGCAAAAAACACAAACCAACCCACCATCCATTCCCTGTTTGAAAAACATTTTCCATCCATATACATTTGCACGGTCGGTCCACTACAAGAGTTTAAGAATATCTTTGCTCTTTCAATAGAAAACCAAATGTCTTTGTTGATTTTTTTCTAGCACAATAAAATGACATAAACACCCTTCAAGTCAAAGAATTTATAGCTGACAACTAACATCTTTTCACTTTTTAAAGCATAGATATAAAAAAAAGAGAATAAAACATGCTTACATGGGTATTTTTATCTTTTCAAGCATGATTTTTCCGGTTTCATGGAGATTAATAAATTGAAGAAAAAAAAAGTAGTGGCTCATTGGAGGCACTTTGAGCGACGTGTGCAATATTTTAAATGTGTTTACAGGACATAATATAATTTTATAAAAATAAAAAAATAGTTCGAACTATCAACGAAGGGTAGTTGTGTATATTTTTCTAAGAGAAAAGGTGATTAAACTTTATAATAAAACGAACTCACAGAGCTCTAAAATTAAAAAAATGGTTTGGTTGTTTTGTTCTGGAGAAAGAAAGAAGAAGGGAAAGTGATGAGTGGAAGAAAAGAAAACAAAGTCAAAAGGCACACAAACAGCTTTAATTTGCACACCCACTTGAAAAAAAAGAAAAAAAGAAAAAAAAGAAAGGCCGTTTCTCTTCTTTTCTTGTTTATTGCACACATTTTTATATAGCTCTGGTCATTTTACATCGCTTCACAAGTCTCAAAAGCATATTGTCCTGCTTCTTCCAGCTCACTCGACTGTCTCTTTTTTTTTAAAAAAATAAATAAATAAATAGTATTAAATTGACTAGCTAATTAACTTAACACTTTTTACACTCCTGGATATCTGGACTAGTTTGTATGTATCTCAATTAATCCTATGAATTCTGAAATTAAAAATTATATAAATTTTTAGTAGTTATTATAATAGTTGCAAGATCATAGTGAAAACAAACTCCTTAATCTTAAGGTTTTATCTAGAATTAACTATTTTATTATTATTATTTTGATAATTAGGGTATCCGGAACGACTTGCGCGTATAATAACTAATCACTGAATCCACTAAACACTCTAAAAGCCCAATAGACACATAAAGACTCGAATCTAAAGTCTAAACACAAAGAAAAGTAATCAATCCTTTCCTTCACTAGGCCAATACCTCAATCTTTTTTATTAATGTGGATGTTCGGACTAGTTTATATATATCTCGACTAATCCTACGAATCCTGAAATTAATGACTATATAAACCTGTAGTAACTATCATAATAATTGCAAAATCATAGTAAAAACAAACCATTTAATCTCAATGTTTTATCATTAGAATTAACCATTATTTTTTTATTATTGTTTTGATAACTGGGTATTTAAGTTAGTTTGCTCGGATCACAACTAATTTTTGAATTCATTAAACATCTTGTAAGCTAAATAAACAAACAAAACACCATGGAATAATAGCCATAAACAAAAAAGCTTGGAACTCAACCATTATTTAGTTTACAGGTTAAGGAGTCGCAATATTTTGGAATTGAAAGACAGCATCACTGACGCCATACTTTAGATGGATGGTAAGCCATACGCTACGGGCATCTTAATGCTTTTTTCAATTAAAAAAAGGTCATGTGGTACGAACGTCTCATGAGGTATATAAAAAAAAAAAGAATTTGATGAAAGAAAGGAGTTGTACGCGTTGTAATAATAGTTTCTTGAAAAGCAAGCAAGATAAAAGAATATCAAGCCTCATGAGATCTCATGTTTACATTTATTTAATTAATTTAATTTAATTTAATTATTTAAAAAAAATGCAGATTCAACAATGACGTTAATTCTTGTTATTTTTAAAATGACAAAACTTTTCATAAAAAGCGAATAAAATAAAAATATAATGTTGGTGGATGAAAAAACAAGTTTAATTGAATAAATAAAATAAATAAGCCTAAGTGAATCTTGTAAACCCGAGTTAATTTTTTATACTCTTAACTTACTAAATTGTAGATCTAGGTTCAACTAATAAGCTAACACTCGTTTATATAATAGAGGGTAAAATCAATAAATTTAATTGAATTTTAAAATACATATTAATAACATGTTTTAATCATTTTTATTTGATAATTACATATGAAAAATCTTCAAAATCAAAATGTTTTATCCATTGTAAACAACATCAAGTTCTTACATTAAGAAATAAAAATGTCATCAATTTTGGATCATTTTACAAAACTTGATGGTGATCCTAAAATTCATATAACTAAATGTAATTATTGTGGAAAGAATTATGCATGTCATGTTATTTTTAATGGAACAAGTAATATGTGGAGTCATTTAAAAGCATACAAAAAAAATGTGGTTGATAAGAAGCAAAAGGTTTTGGTTTTAGAACCTAAGAAAGAGAAGGATGAATCGGGAGACCAAAGTATAGACACTTTTTAGACATTAGGTTATAATTATGATGAATATAACACACTATCAAAAATGGCTATAATTGATGAGTTGTCTTTTAATTTTGTGGAGAGTATGGGATTTAAATAATTTCTTAGGACCATAAACCTAAATTTGTCAATCATTCTCGTTTTGCTTTTATGAGATTGTTTAAAAATTATGTTGAAGACAAAGAAAGATTATAGATAGCTCTTAGGGTCAACGATTATACTTAACAATAAATATATGGGCATCAATCCAAAATATTAACTATATGTCCTTAATAGCTCATTGGATTGATAGCGAGTGAAATTTGCATAAAATAATTCTTAATTTTTTTCAAGTTTTGAATCACATGAATGAGATAATTGGTCAAGTTATTGAGAATTGTTTGTTAGAGTGGGGGGTTGATAAAATTTAGACTATTACAGTAGACAATGCAAGTCTAATAATGTGACTATTTCATATTTGAAGAATGTGATGACAAATTGACCATTTAATATGTCATCAAATGAACATTTGTATGTTAGATGTTGTGCACACATTATAAACCTCATTGTGAGTGATTGCTTGAAAGAGATTAATGTTTTCAGTTGTTAAGATTTGAAATGCATTAAGGTTTATGAGATCATCACCTACAAGGCAACTTGCATTTAAAAAGTGTGCAGAAAAAATGCATGTGAAATGTAAGAAATCATCGTGTTTGGATGTTGCAACTTGATGGAATTCAACTTATCTTATGTTAGAAGCTGCTGAAAAGTTTGAGAATGTGTTTGAGAGGAGTGAACCTAGGTATATGAGTTACTTTTTAGAGGTTGATTTAAAGGAGAATAAAAAAAACATGGGGCCACCTACTTGGGAGGATTGAGAAAATGGTAGAACTTTGGTTAGGTTCTTAACGATTTTTTACATGGTTACATTAAAATATATGGCTCATTACATGTGAAATCAAGTTCTTTCTTCAATGAATTTATTTACATGCATACAAACTTGTTGCAATTATGTAAAAGTATAGATAATCTTTCAAATGAAATGCCGACGAGAATGATGTTAAAGCTTGAGAAGTATTGGGTTTGTGATGTAAATTAATTTTTTTTTGTAAGTGGTTAATGTCTTATATCCACGTTTTAAGTTCAAATATATGAAATTTTATTTTGGTGAGTTGTATAATTATGAAAAAACACAATTTCTAACAAAAAAAGATGAAAGATAATCTGGTAAGCTTCTATGAGTTTTATTTAAAAGCTAATGAAGTAGATGATGATAATAAACATAAACACGATGTTAATATTATTGATGACAATGACATGAAGGTAAATGTCAATACTTTGGTTCGATTCAAAAGACTTTTACAAGAGAAAGATAATATGAAAAATAGAAATGAGGTTGAGAGGTATTTAATTAATGATTGTAAGGATCCTAATAATGATAAATTAGATGTTTTAGGTTGATGGAAGAGTAATGCTTTAAAATATAAAATACTTTCGAAGATTACACAACATGTTTTAGCTATTCCTATCATTATAGTGACTTCTGAATCAACGTTTAGCACAGACGGTCGTATAATCGACCAATTTCAAAATTCTTTATCTCCAGCAACAATTCAAGTACTTATTTGCTGTCAAAATTGGTTGCATCATGGACCAATCTCAACCAACATTACAGCCTCATGAATGATTATGAAACCTATAAAAACCTTAAATCAAATAATTTTTCTTATATACTTACACCTTTTATTTTATGATTTATTAATCAATGCATTTTCAATCTAACATGTCTATTTTTTTTTAGAATTTGATGGAAAGTTACATCTAATAACGAATAATAACTAGTTGTTTGTTGTTAATATTAATTATAAGCTCATCAGAAAGCCCAAATAAACAATGTAGGTTTTCTAGCTATTTTTAACATAAAACCCTAACTGAAGTGAAAATCATCACCTCTAATTTTTTTTATTTGCTTATTTATCAGAATATATTCAATAACTACCAAATAATCAAATCTAAAAGACAAAAGAACCCTCAGTTCATAACTTTTTCTTTTTATCTTATTACCATAATTCAAAAACTATTTATGAAAAGTAATGTATTTTACATAAACATATTTTCCTCGATACATCTAAAACAGTAACAAAAAATAACATTTGTTTTCAATAAATAAACAAATATACCCTTAAACTAATATTAACTTCCTACTATTATAATTGGACTTTGTTCAGTGTAATTCATGGTAAATGCTATGAATCGAATTTATTTCCACCTCATCATTTTATTTATTTATTTCTATCATGGTGGTTATATTAAATTATTAATCCATGATTTGCGGTGAATATTAAACTCGATCTCTCTTCCCTTCCTATGCCAACAGCCCCCACCGATATATATATAAACTATGTGCTCACGGATAGTATAAAATTGAGCGACGCACCAATAATTCTCTTTCAAATCGAAAGCTAGCTTGTTTACAGCTAGGTTTGCACACATCAATTTTCAAAGACATATTATATATTATCATAAATGACATGGGATAAAATAATGTTTATTATAATGTTTCCTGTTTATAAGAACAACTCTCTCTCTCTCTCTCTCTCTCTCTCCTTTTCTTTTCTTATATTTGTTTTTTGTTTTTTACTTGATGATTTTTTGCAATCTAATTCCATAAGATGATGTTTTACTGTAGAGGGTCTAGATTAAAATAAAAAGATGATAATATAAAACAAAACAAAAGACATAGTCGATCTTGAGATTTTTTTGTCAGTCCCTTTTATTTATAATAAAATATCTTAAATATCTCACTTCATGTATCACCTTTCATTGACTAAGAAAATAAATAAAAATCTATTTATTTTTCATGTTATTTATTTCATCTTTAATGTGAAAAAATAAAATAAAAACAACACATGCAAATTTAGAGTGGATGTAGTTTTTTTCCGCCTCTGCAGTAATACTTTTTTTTATTGATGCGAGGAAATCTCACCCTCGAAAAGAGTATTTTATGGGCTCAGGTGAACGAGTAAAACATTGATTGTCTCAATTTCTTGCAAGAGATATATGTCCTGAATCGAACTCGAGATCTGTTGTGCAGATCGCTAACTTTTTACCATCACGTCACGCCTATTAGAGACCCACTACGATAATACAATATATATAAAGAGAGAAATAAACTTTGCTATTATTATATATATAGAGAGAGAAATAAACTTTGCTATTATAGACTTTAAGAGAAATCACTTATCTTTGCAATTTTAAATTTCAAGTTATAGCTATAAAATCTTAAAGTCCAAGGCTTTTATTATTATTATTATTATTATTAATTTTTCTCTTCCGTACTTGTAATGAAACTCCCCCTTTTTTTTAATTTAAAGTAAGGTTAATTGATTTAATCACCGAATCCTTATCCCAACAGCTCCTCAATATTATCAAATTAATTAGTAACAAAGTCAATACAATAATCAATTTTGATACGACAAGGAAATGGTTAGTGAGGATGTGCATTAAATTAATTTAATTTTAAAAAGAAGGAAAGATGCACCTCACCCACATCTCCCTTAGGTCATGCATTTATCTACCTAATGGATATTATTTATGAAATAATTATGGATTTTTTTTTGTATTACTGAATATATTTATCAGATTTTACATTCGGTAATCATATTTTTTTATGTGTAGATGAACAAGTAAAACATCAACTGACTCAGATTTTTACTAAAACTAAATACTCCAACTCAAAGTTATCAATACCTTTCCGGTCGTCGTTCCGGTTTTTCTATTGGAATGGAATGTTTCGGTTTCGGAGCGTTTCGGCGTGCCGTTTCGAGGTTGTACTGTTCATATATATATATATATATATATATATATATATATATATGAAAAAAATAAAATATTAATTTAACAAGTATAATTTAAATTCAAGATAAATTAACTTTAAATTATACAATACAAACACAAAGTCAAATAAACATAATCTTAAAATTAGAAACATCTCTAAAATTCCAGAATATTATGATAGTAAAATGTTCTAAAATAAAAGAAATATTATGATCTTGAGCCGGAGCGGTACCGAGACGTTTCGACCGGAATTTAGCCGGAATTTCGGAACGGGCCGGAATTAAAACCGAGACGAAAACGACGTTATTTCATCTCGGTTTTTTTAATGGCACGTAATGTTCCGGTCATTTTGATCAGAACAAAACTGAATTAACAAACTTGCTCTAACATGATCTCGAAATTTATTATACAAATTATAAGTCTATGCCATCACTATGACATTTTGGGACATAAAAAATGTTTCCCTAATAAGTATTTGGGGAAAGTACCATAAATTTTTTTTTTTTTTTTTTTTTTTGCAAAAAGCACTGACAAATTATATTCACGATAAATCAGTGTATTAATTTATTTTTGAAAGCGGAAAAATAACGTTAGCAGCAATTTATTGAGCAGATTTTTTAGGACCCTTCCGGCTGCTGAGAAAGTAGAGAGCACGGGATGAGATTACTGGAGAGGGTAGGGCCCACCAATGGATGCTTTTCGCAGAAGATATCCCATGGATAACATCATCTCATCACATCATTGATGACAGCAACCATCATATGATACATTACTGCTTATCCTCCCCGACGAGAAAATACTTTTTATTTATTTTTTTAATTTCTTTGTGGGACCCTTTCAGATGTCATCCACGAATCTTACTTCTTCTCTTTTCTAGACCCCCTATTTTGTTGCCCATAATGCCCTCTCCCCTCACCCTCGAAGTTGCATGGACTTGAGAAACCGTGTGGCTGACCCATTTTTCTGTTCATTTCAGTTCAGTCCTCTAACTAGTTTCAAATCTTACAATTATATCCATCATCGCATTAGAGCCTGTTTGAGAGTGTGATTTAGATTGTTTTTAAAGTAGTTTTTGTTTAGAAATGCATCAAAATAATGTTTTATTTTTAAAAAATCATTTTCGACATTAACATATCAAAATGATAACAAAAAAACAATTAATCTGAAATAAAAAATAAAATAAAATTCATTTTTTTTTCAAAATATTTTAGAAACGCGGTGTCACACAGGCTAGTTTGAGTTTATCAGGAACTTATCTTTTGTAAACAATCCAATAGGAGCAATTAGGCCTTCAACTCACTATGCATGCTCATTATATGTGATATCTGTCTTGATGGTCATCGATAAAAACTTTATTTCTCTATAGCCTTTCAAAAAAGTACAAATTCTTTTAATGTTATAAAAATACTCATTAAATTAACATAAACATTAAAATACAACAATTATTTTTAAAAATAAATAAACCATATAATTTGTTTTAATTTATTAACTTTAGGTCCGTCCGTATACAACTTGAACTTGATGTAAATATAAATATGATAATATATAAGAAAATCAGTAGTTTCTAATATCCTAGGACAAAAAGATTTTGCATTTAAAATTTTGCAATGATATGTCTTCGGAGATAAGAAACCATTAAAAGTTGTAAAGAGAGAAAACATGAAATCCATTATAATTCCTTCTACTTATTAATTTAGATTTGTTCCATCATTCAAACATTTTAACAAGACATCTTTAGTGCTCAATTTGAGTTTTTTTTTAATGTTGTAATTCCAAACAAAGCTAAACTTGTAAGAAATATGGGTTTAGATGTACACATGTTGCCTCATATTTTTGTACAGGGGAATGACAAATAAGGTACTGTTTTGTAAATGAGCTAAAAGTTGGAGGACTGATCCCTCCCTACCTTCCAAAGTTTTTAAAAGCCTTTTTAACTTAGAGATAAGATAGCATCTTATCTTACATGAAGCAAAGAAAAGAAAAAAGGTAATTTTAATGGAGTCCAATCCAAGTTCTCAAATTCTCAGTAAATTTTATTATATTGAAATAGTATATATTTATTTTTATAATTAGTATATCAAGATATTAAAAAAACAATTTAAAATATTAAAAGCAGGATTCCAGCCACACAAAGAAAATCATCCATCCACAGTCAGCGGCTTGAAAAAGCAAAATCCCAGCAAGGAGACAATCCATAGCCCACCCCCACCAAACTCTTCAATTTACTTTACTCATTAAAACAAAATACCACTCCTTTAATTAACATTAAAATAGTTCCCAAAGTATTAATTACTATTATAAATAAATAGCAATAATTAATAATAATAATAATAATTATTATTATTAACACAAATCAACTCTCTCCTTCCCCACTCTCTCTATGTACCTAAAATTTCTATTCACTTGTGGCATTCCATTTCCACAATTCACTTGCCTTCTCCCTCTTCTTCTCTCTGATAAACGAAGCACAGAGATCATGCCAGTTTTTGCAGAGAGCAGCAGCAGCACGCCAGCAACTATAGCAGACCAAATCAGGGTAAGAAAACCCAGAAGCCAACAAGAGTTGCAACCCATTTCTACGGAAACAGATCCGAACCCGCATACTTCCAAGTCATCCAAATCCAACACAATCATCTCCTCCCTTTTCCACTCTCACTTCTCTACAACCCCACCTGACCAAACCAAGAAGAAAGGTGCCGCCTTTAGAGGCCTAGGATGCACTGCTGGAGCAGCTCAGCAAGTATCGGTGCCGGCGGTGATAAGGTCATCTGCAGACTGGGAGGGGAAAAAGGTCAAGAAGAAAAAGGGCCATCCAAAAAGAAAGAAAGAGAGCTTGAGACTTTTCAGTGACCACAACAACAACAACAACAATACTGGTAATAGCAATGGTGATGTTAATGGCGATGGTAATTTTGCGAATTGTATGGTTATGCAAGATGTTTGGTGTGGACCTGGGATTGGGTTATCTGGTGCTGATGCTGTTGTCGGGTCAGTCGACTGTGTTGTGGCTAGAAGAAACGTGCCAATTGGTAGAGGAAAGATTGATGGAGGAGAGAAAATTAATCAAAGGGAAAGAGAAAGAGAAAGAGAAAGGGAAAGGGAGCGGGAGCGGGAGCGGGAGAGAGAGGTATTGCTGTCAGCATTTGTTTGTGTATTATTTGAAAGCTCATTTTTCCCCCTCCATTCTTATGCGTATATGTTTTATTTTTTTAAGTTATTGAGTTTACTCGTTGATTTTTTCTTATGATATAGAAAATAGAGATCTGCCATTTCTTCTTCTTGTTCTTCCTGTTTGTCATCTTACTAGGGCCAGTGAATTTGTGCCCTTTGTGTTAGTGATAAAATAGACTGCTTGATCTGGATTTGATACACTGGGGAAGTGGTCTTTGTTTTTCTTTTTTCTTTTCCTTTATTTATTTTTTCTTTTGAAAGCTAATTGTTTTCTTTTGAAAGCTAATTGTTTTCTTTTGAATTAGTTTGATTGTTGCTCAAGTATGTGTGGGGATTCTGATTCTAGGATTTTTTTGTTTGTTTATCTTTTGATCTTTTCCCCTTTTGGTTTCACTGTGTTCCCATTGGAACCCTCAAGCGTAAACCATTGGACTTCCAAATCAAAATTTAGTATATTTATCACTGTCATTATTTATTACTAATTATTTTTACTGAAGAAGGTTTTAATGTTCCAATTGAGAGCCAATTGATTATTGGGGAACTGTAATTTAGGGCTCATTGATTATTTCCAGATTTCTAGTTGCTTTTTTACCACCTGAAAAATCATATTTCTAGTTTAGAAGACAATCATTGTATAAATAATTGAATTTGAAACGTATCTTTCAAATTGCATGTTACTTAATTTCATTCCCCTTTTGATATTATTAGCAGGCAATATACGCAGTCAGTTCAATAGGGTATTGAAGTTTTTGAAGGAAACAACAAGGACTAACTATTTGTATCTCATTATGGTGTTCTAAACATCTTTCTATTGCCTCTCAAAGGAAACAGAATCTTTATATTTTGTATTCAATTTCATGGTTTGTAGAATACCAACTACTATAAGATTTTTTCTTTTCTGGGGGTTAATCACAAAGTGAATTTGGTCAGTGAGTTGCTTTTCTCAGCGTGGTTTGGCGTGGTAGGTTTTAGCTTTTCTTTGTTTTGTTAATCAAGATATTGCTGTCATAGTGGAAGTCTTGAGAGCTTTGTTTTTAATATGGGGCTTCTTTTTTAACTTGTTTTTTACATGCGCCTGTCTGAATTTATGTAGTTACTGATGTAAAACCATCCACTTGGATGAGTGGACAAAGCTCAAAGGTGTGGAACCACCACATATTATTGGGATTTTGGAGTTAGCTAGATGGAGCTTTTGATAAGTACTTTATTATTTAATAAGAAGCTTATGATAAGTGCTATACTACTCTAGTATTTTGGAGGTTTTGAACATAAATCTTTTAACTTGCTCCATTTTTTGGTCTGTTATTGGTTCTCCATGCTTAGTGATTCATTGTGTGTATTCATTTGTTCTATCTTCTCTTATTATCTTTCATTAATGTTGTTGGCAGCGTCCTTGTATAGCTAGGCGGGCAGCAGTTAATCCTGAAACTCTTTCATTTCTGGATACTGATCCTGCCTTTGTAACTTCTCGTCATGAGCCAGAAGTTCTTGGAACTCGGTATTATCGCCATATTCGACACCCTTCCCCAGATGGACTAGCTGAGGTGTCTTGACACTGAAGATCTCTATTTCTGCCTTACTAATGATGATACTCTGTTTTCTGTGTTTTTTGCACAATTTTTAGTGTGCACGCTGTCTTACTACCAGTTATGCTGTCAGTCCTGCATTGTAGATTGTCATGTTTTAGTG
Source organism: Salix viminalis (assembly GCA_029228465.1). Lineage (NCBI taxonomy): Eukaryota > Viridiplantae > Streptophyta > Magnoliopsida > Malpighiales > Salicaceae > Salix > Salix viminalis. Next base: position 7,394,666 of record CM055437.1, read on the forward strand.
TAAGCAATACTTATTGGGAGGGGATGATGAATTGAGGAGCAGAAAAATGGTGAACTTGGAAGGGTTTTGATGTGACATTGATCTAAATAAAAACTTTAAAATGGCTTGGCTTCAAAGTAAATGGCTTCAGTTATGTCCATGATCTTAAACCAAAATTTTGATATATATTCTCCTCATTTTCTTTGTATTTATCTTTTAGTAAATTTCTATCTGTTGCTTTTTTCAATTAATTATTTTTTTATTTCTCCATTTTTCAATTAATTATTTTCTGCACCTACTTTATGATTAAATTCTTTCTAAATTCCTACATTTTTCAGAAAGCGGTGTTGTCTCATGGATATAGCTCCCTTAAAGTTTGTGTGAAAATCAGTACATGTTCATTTCGTAATGGATCAGTGATAACTGCACTATCATTCACCCATAATTTTATGGTCATCGCCATGCTTTTAAGTCATGATAGTTAATCAGTCAAATGATATTCATTACATACCTTGTGCTATCTATTTGAAAATGGCTAAAAGAATGGCATGAACTCTGTGCAGTAAGCATTTTAATTATCCAGCCACTGTTCTTTAACTAACGGGTTCAATTAATTTTTCTTTAAAGAGGCTCTTTAGCTGATCACCAATGCTTGGCAAATTGCAGATAATGATGCTCCAAAATGGTTTCATCATGGGAGGAAGATTGGATCGATATAGCAACTGGAGACTTGATATTGATCACATGACATACGAGGTGCTTGGACACCATGATATGTTTTTCTTTTTCCTTTTGTTTTCCATTTTTTTTATAATTATTATGCTGCTTGTTGAATGGTGAGAGTTCTGGCTTTGAACTCATCTGAAATCCTGGCTTGGACAGGTCCACTTGCCATTTGATGTAGTTATTTGGATCTCTCTTATAATCATTAGAATTTTTCTGTTTTCATGATGCAAACAGCAACTGCTCGAGTTAGGTGAGAGAATTGGTTATGTGAATACTGGGTTGAAAGAAGATGAGATTAGCCGCTGTGTTAAGAAAGTTAACCCCTCAATCATCAAGGAACTGTCATCACGTTCACCCATGGTATTGGAAAAGAAGTGCAGCATTTGTCAGGTGATCTAAACCTTTGGTTTTGCTGTGTCTAATTTTTTGAATTATATCGTCCCTATTCCTTTTTTATGCTTCTTTTTCATCTGTAGTGCTTTATTTTGATTTTGTGTTCTGGTTATTGATTTTTTCTTTTTTTTGCTCAAATGTTTATGCAGGATGACTACGAAGAAGATGGCGAGCTGGGAAATCTTGATTGTGGACATGGCTTTCACGTGCAATGTATAAAGCAATGGCTCGGGCAGAAAAATACTTGCCCGGTCTGTAAGGCCGAACCGGTGGGTCGAGGCTAGTATCTTCAAACCGTTGGTGTATAGATTTCATTTCCTATACGTAATCAAGCATTCATTCTTTGGCCTGAAGCTTCAACTCCCATATGCCTAGAAATCAGAGGCTCCTTTCCTTCGTTTTTTTAATGCGATTGAAATTATTACCTTCCTGGAACTTGATGGAAACCATTACACAGTTTGATAGATGCTTGAAATGGAATGTGCTCATTTCCATAACCCTTTTATGATTATTTCTGAATGCACCAGATCATTATATACACTTATAAATTATAATTATAGCCTTCTTGGCATGCTCTTATAAGCTCCTTATCTTAAAATCATCTGAACATGTTGAAATTTGCTGGTTCTCACTTCCATGAATGAAGTTTAGACATTTGTTCCTTTCTGATTGTGGTTTGGCACGAGGACATTTGTATTGAAATGGGACATGATGGAACCTGATCGATAAGAGGCATTGAACAGAGGGAAATGCTATCCCTGTAAGAGTAGGTCATGTTTCTGTTGGAAGCCGTCAAGACCCAAGTGAAGCCTAATCACTTTGCATGAACAAATTCGCTTATCAAACAACAAATTCACTTTAATCTGGTAATTGAAGTGATATTGAAATGATTAATATAGGAATTAGATAATAAATTCTTATAAGTCTTTTTTTCCGATTATTTTCATATAAATTATTGTTGTGCATGTTAATTTACTAAGGAATAACCTTGGACAAATCTTCTTTGGTATTTGACAAACACATGACTTTTGTAACTGTGTAAAGCAAGAATAATTTTTTTTGTCTGCATCCAACATTAATTAACATTAATTCTCAGTAGGTGTGTGATGTATATTCCATGTGTGGATTAATTAATTGTCATTTTTGTAAAGCATGAACTTTACAAATAATTAAACGTAAAATCTGAAAGCCAATTGAAAACTATCACTTGGCAGTTAAATAACTCCCAAATGACGATTGAGAAAAAAACAAAGAAAGCAGCACATCTCAGTTCAAGAGATGAGTAACTGCCATTTGACAGTTGAAAATTAAATAAAATACATAAATAAATAAGGTAATTAATATTAATTCATTATTAATGTAAATTGTTTGATTGTGGTGTCAATATATTCATTGTTTGATTGTATTTGTCAATTTTTCATAACTAAAATGATGATACATGCCTTAATTAATTGAATATTGATTATAATATTTATGTGTTTTTGAATTATTTTGTTGTAATAGATAAGCAACAACAAATTGATCATTGATTGAGTTATGCCATTAATCATGTTCACAAAATTTAAGATTACATTGATTATATGTATTATTGGATGAGTAAACTTGCTATGAGTGGTGTTTACAAATTTTACTTGGAACATCAAATGTTAATCATTCTCAATTCACTGCCTGAGAAATGGATGTCAATGCGACTATCATTGGAATATAAGCTGGAATCCTTAAATTTCAGCAATCTTGCTGATGAAATGCTGTTTGAGAGGGAACATTAGTATACCGTAAAGAGTATACAACGCACTAGAAGAAGTATATGTCGTTTGGATGCTGCTGCTGAATTCATTTCATGGTTTGAGCAGAATGAACTTGGAGGAGATCACTTTGATGAAATACATGACGTAATTGTAGACGCTACTTATGTTTCTATAACATAAGATAATTATGAAATTTATTATTCTTAATATTGTATTTTCTTTTATTTATTTCAATTTTTTTTAAAAGATAATTGGTTGTTTATTTTGAACTCTATATTTTATGTAATTTAGGTTTTAATTACATTATATGCATGTATATGATAATATCTACAACCAAATCAATGAGAGTTAGCTATAATTTTGCACTCATTTAAATTTTCAATAATAATTATACTATACAAATAGAAATTGATTAAATGTTTAACATTCATTTCATTTCTATTACATGTGTTAGATTATTATTTGTTTAATTTAGAATAGAGTGACAATATATATCATTTAAATTGTACTACACGCTAATATTTATAATTGGTGTCAATAGTGCTTAATATTACTCCATCTAAGAGTATTATTACTGATTTGAACTGTCGCACCCCAAAAAATGATAAGCACGGCATCGTGACGACTCTTCCACATGAGCGGAGGATTAAATGTATCGGGGGGATTATCTATTTGAAAAAAGGGGAGTCGCCACCTAGTATTAATGGTTACTAGGAAACCTAAAAACTGGTCTTTCAGAGATTCTAGGGTAAGGGGCTAGTTGCGTAAAGGGAAGGTTTTAGCACCCCTAGTACGCCCTACCTAAGGTAAGCTGCTTGACGTTTGGCTTGTTTATGAATTGATCTGTCAAAACAATATGTAAAATGAATGGCAAATGGGATATTATTCCGCCGAATATTTTGGATATTAATCCCTTAGGATTTATTTACCCAAATACCAACAGTGAATAATAGCATATCATTCCCGTCGAATATTTTGGATATTAACCCCTTCGGATTTATTTACCCAAATACCAACAGTGAATAATAGCATATCATTCCC